>CABFVX010001777.1:8981-143119 GCA_902151425.1 Timema shepardi
AAAATTAAATCCCCCCCCCCCCGCCCCACCCCCCAGTCCCCCTCCCAACTCAATTTTCTGACCCTTGTTTTAAAATTTAAAAATTTCAGATGCATCTGGCTATTTGATGTTCTCCCTATACCTGTAATTAAATATTCTACTTTTATACTATAAGGGAAATATTATATTATATTGGCTTTGAAATTTTTGGAGATGACGCCCATATTCCCATTTTCCGATCTTTCATTTTGAAATTTATTTTGTTTTCATGTTTGAGGTGTATATTATAGCAGGATGACAAATTTATATTTTTAACCACAATGAGAAATAGTTTTTAATACAGCTTTTGGAAATCCCCTACAAATATTTCACAAACCCCAAATTATAAAATTTAAATATTTACTAACTATTTGGGTATTTGCCATTACATTCCTACAATTTTTTATCGTCGCAAATAAAAGCTTTGTTTTCTGTTCACACCCTCAAAGTTCCATTTTAAAATATAAAATTATCAGATTTTTTGGTACGGTAAAGTTATCATTCTGCTGAATCACCCTATAATTTTTTGAATTTTGGAGTTTTCTTTTCTTTCCTTATGGCCCTTTTAATTCTTTTATTACTTTTTATACTTTTACCCTTTTTACTTACTCTTTTTTATTAGATTAACTTTTTACCCTTTTTGCACTTATTACGCCTTTTTACATAAGCTTTTCAGTTTTTCAATCATTAGATCAACATCTAAATTGTTAAGTATATCGAAGCATCAACTTGTCCAGGTGGTCCTGAATAATTGTAGTTTATTTTTGGCCTGAATCAGTTTACAAAAAGTTCGTTCACAAGCGATAATAGTCTTTGGTAACTTTGATACATTGGGAAAATCCATCTTCCACACCAATGGTCTGAAACCAGTCCTGCAAGTGCAAGGTTGTTAGAAAGTGTACTAAAATACGCATTTTTTAAAAACACCTTATTTCTTATTCTAATTCCTAAAAACATAAAACAAAACTTGATTAAACTGAAATCAGCTATGTCAATGTCATATTTAAACATATTATTTTTTGTTGTAATTTTTTTTTTTTTNTTCGACAGTACCTTGAAATAAGGAATTAGCACATTTACATGAATTTAATTTTTCTTTATTTCTAAAAATTATTAGCTGTTGTCTTAGCATAGAAATAGTGGTCTTTGTTTAATTGAGAGGATTTTTAATCAATTCCCTCAAATGTCTTTAAAGTTTTGCTGTAAGTCTCTTTGAAGAAAGATCATCAAACGCTGTGCTCTACAAATGTTCATAGCAGTCTAGAGATTCAATTGAGAATCTTAAAATTCTTTGATGTTCCTTAGCAGTGGTGAAGGACCCTTATTTGTGTAGCGGTTTGAGGGGACAAGAAAAAAAAATTGGCGGGGACTTTACTTCCTCCCCTCCTCCGACAAATGTTTGAAAAGTGGTTGTCCCTAAAAGCTATTTGGGGGAAAAGAAATGCCAATAAATGGCCCCCTAATCAGATTATCCGGAATTAAGGATTACAAGAGTGTTAATCTATTTGGTTAAAGTCATTCAAAGTGTATTTAGGTTTGGGCTATGATGTTTATGCTAGATTAAGTTGGGATAAGTTCACTAACACAAAATAAATTAATTGAAAGATATTTTTTTGTAAATAAAATATAAATAAATAAAAGCTAAGCACCGGAATTCCTTTGAAAATTATTTTAAAAAGATGGTTATTTTATTTTAATATTTAGTGAAGAACCAAACGTTTTGTTTAATTTCTTCAAAAAAAAATATTTTTGAAAAGAATGTTCTTATTATTTTGTCCTTAAAACTACAATACAATTTTTATTCATACAGTATTAATATTGGGCATACTCTAGTATAAGCTACATCATATTTTAATATATTTGGACAACTATTTATTTTAAAATTTAATATTTTATGATCCCTAAAATCAATAACACATTATATACAGTAGCTATGTTGCCAATTTAAACCTAATAACATACAAAAATATATGCTACTGTAAATGTGCTAAATGAACGACCTTAGAATTATTAAATTTAAACTATATAAATATATCTTCTTATTTATTTTGTAAAACAATTCCAATATACACACGTTGTGTGTTTAATCAATTCCAATATAGATATTTTGAACTAAATATTTAAGGCCATTTTAGAAAAATCTCCAATTTTCAAAATTTGTCATAAGTAAACTAACTTTGAATTAATTTTTTTTAGAAAATTCAACATACATTATTATCTATAGTGTAAAATATACCAATTTTTAAAAAATCAGTAAGATCATTTTGAAAAAAAAATGAAAATTAATCTCTCAGCAAATTAAGCCCTATCTTTAAGTGCTTAATATTTAAGAAAAACAACAAAAACAATCAAATTGGATTACTTATAACGCAAAAAAATACTCTAATTTTAAAACAAATCATGTGTGCCATTTTTAAAAGATTGCAATGTTATTTGTCGTTTCAAACAATTCTGATATCCTTTTTAAACCCAATCCTTGGAGCCTTTTTTTAATATCTCACGTTTTTTTATTATTCTGTAAACCATCTCTAGTTTGGCGGCTAGAGACAAAATAAAAAATTGAATAAAATCCATCAAACCATTTCAGCTTTATCCCTTAAGGTGGGCAGACAGACAGAGTTGTAAGATACACTTTTTTGGGTTTAGAGTCCCATAAAACATAGATTCAGCATAATATCGAAGCTGAAAATGTTCATCATCATTTGATCACAATACTCTTTTTATTTATAATATAATCAAAAGCTACTGCGTTTTACTACAGTTCAGGATTATGGAAGAGTAAGGTAGAATTCTAATGGAAATTTTCCCGCATTTGCGTGGAGGAGGAGTGAGAAACCATTTATAAAAAACACCCTCATACACCCAAATGATATTCGAGGCCCAACATCCCCAGCACCTGAAAACCAGACTAAATAAACTTGACACGTGTACACATATGCTTATTTACATGGATGGGGTCATATCTATCGTTAAAAAAAATATTCTAGTGCACTCAAATAGGACTATAATTTGGATAAACATTGAGGTGGGAAATCGATATCCCTCCGGGCCGCAGATGATAGTGGTGTCCGATAGCTCACGGACTATTGGTGGCGTATTTGTGGCTGACATTTCCACACGTCCACCACAAACTCAACAAGAAGTGAAAAAGCACCCTGAGTAAAGGACAACTCCTGGATAGCCCAGTGGTATAACATTAGCTCACTGAGTTAAAGGTCTTGGTCTCAATTCCCATGTTGAAATGTCATTTTTCAAACAATTTAAATTAATAATAAAAATGTAATATTTCCCTTTTATTTGCTATATAATTATATACAATAGTAGTCGTTGATTTCTTAAACAAGACAATTTGTTAGTAGCAAACAAGTATTATTACAACAAGACATTTTAAACAATAACACAGAAGCTAATTTACGTCTGCGTTATTTAAAGCTGTGTAGTATAATATATAATTTAATAAACCTCTCATTCTAATAGGTTGGTACAAGAAATGTTTTTAGAGTATATGGTTGGCTCGTTTCTTATACGGAACTGCAGTCGGTTCGCCCGAGCACGCAGCGCTGCTGGGACGTCAGGTCGTGTGTGACCACCTGACTAATGCGGGCCTACTTCAGTTCTGTAGCTACACGTGGTTTCGTGATGTTATTTCTTATTTTCGTCAAGTATACTATCAACTGTGAATAGTAAATGTTTGTTTGTGTTTGTTTTAATCTTAATGATCATTTATGCGTTAGCTGTGAAGTGCTATGCCGTGAAGTGTATCGCCACTAGAAAATGCCGGGAAAGCGTGTGCAATAGTACTGTAAAATAACTAAGAGTTCTGATGTTAAATACAACAACTTTTCTTAATGTCCTAGTACCAGACGAATATTGATTCATCTTTGTAAACGTGATGGAAATTGGAATCCTGATTCTTGTTCTATTTGCTCAAAACCTGTTTTAATTATGATTATGAAAGCGACCTTCAGGCTGAACTGATCAACTTAGCTAATAAAAACAAATTAAAATCGTTTGCTGTTCCCTCCCTCAAACTAAGCATTGCACCTCTTTCTAGTGTCTCCAAAATGGTTATCCGAGGGGAAAATAATACTCGTGAAGCTAGGAATTAAAATAGATTGAAGAAACAAATAGTAATTGATATACTATCTTCTCTTGATACGCAGAGGAAGGAAACCAAAGAAGAGGGTTAGTCAATTGTGTCTCTATAAACCTAAGCGACTAAACAAGTCAAATAAATAGAAATATGACTGGAATGATTACAAAATATCTTGAAATACAAAAGGAAAACAAAATATTATAATCCAAACTAGTGAAACAACAAATTGCGTTGAAAAGAAAATCTTTCGAAATACGTAGGCTCAGCAGCAAACTTATTTATCTGGAAAAGAACAAAATTCTTGAATTAGTTAAATAATCACAACTCAAGAAATACTAGATTCCTACTGTTTTTACAAGTAATCAGTTGGATTTAATGCTTTGCATAAAGGCAAAGCTCATTGGACAAATGAATAAATTGCAGTTGCTTTGACTTTGTGATATTCAGGTAAACGAACGTGTGTATATTTACAAAAATAAGTCATTATCCAATATCAGATTTGTTTATTTTAAAAAATCTGGGCCTCTACCCTTGTTATTTGTCTAGTATTTCTAGAAGATGTGATACACATACTGAAGATAGCATGGGAAAATAAAAAACAAAAAAAATCAGCTCTTTGATATGATGACATGAAGATAAAAGACGGATTCGGATAAGATCCAAGATTCGTTCCAATTTTAGGTCCCTAGAAACAAATATCAGTAATAATGGTGAGAGGACTGTTTTATAACTGGAAGCAACCCATTTTTTGGACATTGACTTCAAAATCACACCTGAAATATTGTATACTGCTATAATAAAACTTGTTCGTTAATGACAACACAAAAGTTCAAAATACTCTGTAATAATCAAGTCCGGATGTTATTCACATGCTAAATTATAATTTATTGATTGAGGTAATGAGGTATATAATAATAACAATGATCCATGTAATAAATAAATAATAAAAACATGAATTATTGTTTTATCTAGTATGAGTGATACGTTATAAGGAAAAGTAGCTAAGTGTGGCCGCAGACTTACTTCGCTGTTAGCTCTCGGCACGCAAAATTGAGTTACTATAACACTGATTTAATAATATTATTTCTGTAAAACCGGCTGTAAGGAAAAGAAAGGGAGATAAAAGATAAAATTCAGATTATTATTTAAAACTTTCCCCACTGGCGAAAACCTCCTGGCTATTTTTTTTTTAAATCCTCTCATAATACTTTTTTTCAGGTCCTATAATTTCGTTGTATTGTTCTTAATGTATAAATAATATCCTTGCATTCTTAAAATAAAATAGAAATGTACAGTTATAATCATCAAATTGTGGTTAATAAGTACATATAAAACTACTCTATTTTATGTATCACATAGCCGTATAGGGAGATTCGTTTGAACTGTCTACACTACGAAGTTTAGACGGTTGTGTGCAGCGGTGTGGCTCCGGTCACCAAGCGATGTCATCAACTCCCACAAAGTGAACTGGCTGAACTGGCCAACCTTATATTCTATAATCCTTGGGTACTTAATGCCATCAATTATCAAGTCCTTGCATAGCGCATAAACAAAATTATAAAGTTAAATCAATCATATGCGTTGTGTATAGGTATTTATCATGTATTGATTATAAATGCCATAGTTGAAAATAATGTATTTTAAATGTTTTTGCATTGTTTGCTATGTACTAGTCACTATTAATTTTCCGTTATAAATGAATAAAAAACTATTCTTAAATCGAATTATTTATTAATCATAATGGTAATTAAACCTGTCCAATATATTAAAAAAAAATTAACATCTGTTGACTTAAATAATATTAATCATGTTACATGTTGTTTATTAATTTGTATTATCATCAGAATATATTTTAAAAGTCAATATAAATGCATTCTCTTTCTTTTCCTATGTTCTCGACAATGTAATGGGGCCGCTAGGCTGTGTTCGTATTCTAATGACAGATTATATCCATTACCATAATGTCAAAATCTATCAATTACTAATAACTTCCTCAAATCAAAACTATACTTAAGTTACAACAGTATTATTGTCAGCGCTATAATTTTCTCTGTTCACTACAATGCACTGCAACATCAATTCAATCTCAAACAGTGATCTATATACCTACTATACAGTATGAACATCTACACACCCCTTGCAACGGAACAAATCGTGAAGCAAACGTTTGTCATATCATTGCTAGCAAGGAGACATATTTAACGGTTTATTTCAATGTTTTTGTACAAAAACGTGTTTCTGGTGAATAAAAGTAATATTGTTTTAAAATAGTGAAGTATGTATTGTACCTGACTTGGCTGACGACACATTTACATTAAAGGATATACAATTCAGTTTTAAAGGTAATATCGTACAAATAAAAATAAAATCTTTAATATATTAAAATATGTAGCTATCACCCATGTTTTTTAGATTCTGCCAAGACTACAATATATTTAAAATGGGCTATTAAATAATATATTGGTTTCAGAAACCTTATTCCATTTAAAGTTCAATAGCTAGAATGAAAAACAGTATCTTAAAATTTAATTACATTTGTTTGAATGACAAACTTTGTGTAGTAGTTTTACATTAAAATTAGTATTCAGGTTAGAGGCTTGTAGGAAGTATTACTATATTAGCCTACATCAACTTATTTACAAAAACAAGTCACGGGTGTTGAACTTAGTTGTGCTCTTCATACATCTTATTAACACATTTATTTTGTTCAGCTATTCATACATTAGTATATTTCATATATTCATAAGAATAGCTAACGATGTTGAAAAGCCACATTACCTTGTATTTTTGTAAGAGATAGAAATACCCGAAAGTTTGCTTCTCTCTTACACAATGAAGTGCAGAGCTTGAAATTTTTAACCGTAGATGTCCATCTCGTTATTTTAATATAGAGATCAATGATCGTAAAGCGCTACACTAGCGGTCCATCAACCAACCCCAATAAATACTCTTAAAGCTTCACTGGGAACAAAGTACGAAGTACATAATTAAACTGGAATTCCTTTCTAAGTCCACCCTGTGCTGGCTCCTTCAATACATGGAAGAATGGCCACGTACGCGGCGAAAGGCTTTATACAAATGAAATTTCCAGTGAAATTTCTGCACAATCATCATGGTAAGTCGAACATAGTATTTTATTTTCCTTTAGGGATGAAAAAAAAAAAAAATTTAGTCTTTTAGCTGATTGTGTGTGACGTATCTTTATCATATTATCCTTACTGATGAAGTTCTTCCTGATGAAAGGTTCTAACTTATAGTTCAAGAATTACTTATTTGTCAGTTCTTCAGTACATGTTACACTATTTAAATAATTTCACATATATAACAATTGTTTTTACAAATTAACACATTAAAAAAAGATGCAGCATAACCCTACACGCTATAGCCAATATTTAACACTTCAGTTAGTTTTAAATATATTGCCATTTTCAGGCTATTTGGCATAATCAAACCTATGTTTTGCGTGGAATTTAGTTACATATTTCTACACAAATCCATTATATAGGCCAAACCCAATGACACAGGATACAAAGGTCTACCAATATTATGGTTAATTATTTGTAAGATTTCTACAACATTTAATTGGTGAGAGTAGGTACTCTTCATCCATCCTATTCTAGTTTATTTATCGTTGTACAATATTTAGATATTTTATTCACTTTATTACACCACAAAAGTAAACATAATCAAATCACACCAAGGTGTATATATTTTTAACATTCATTGAACACTAAATCGAAACAAAACTCTAAAAGCGGTCACCCACTTTTGAAATGTAAATATCGACAACGTGTAACTTTATCTTGATGCTTTGTGTTAGTCCTCTGACACTGCGCACTAAACTTGTAACACTAACATTTCTTGTTATGCTTTCCACTACACCTGTGATCTTGAATTCTTACACAAATGACGCCATTGTATAGTGGGGTCCTTTAGTGTCAATTATTCCCTAACTCTCCCCCTTTGTCGGAGTGAGGTGAGGAAGGTAGCCAGCCACGTATTTATGAGTCATTATCTCACACTTTCTAACAAACTTGCACTTTCAAGACTGGTTTCAGGCCAATTGGTTTAGAAAATGGATTTTCACAATTTATCAAGGCTATCAAAGACTCCTGTCACAAATACTGCCTGTGAACGAGCTTTTTATAAACTTATTCAGGCCAAGATTAAATTACAATTATTCAGGACCACCTGGACAAGTTAATGCTTTGCTATATTTAACAATTTGGATGTTGATCTAATGATTGAAAAATTGAAAAGCTTTATGTAAAAAGGTGTAATAAGGGCAAAAAGGGTAAAATTTTAATCTAATCAAAAAGGATGAAAAGGGTTAAAGTATTGAGAGGAATAAAAGAATTAAAAGGGCTAAAAAAACTCCAAAATTTAAAAAAATCTTAAAAGGTAGATAGGGTAAAAAGGTTAAAAGCAGTAAAAGGGATATAAACATTAAAAATGCCAAAAGGGCAAAACAAGTAAAAAGTAAATATTATAAAGTAGGAAGATGGAAAGAGGCTATAAGGGGAAATGTTCAAAATTGGAATAATGGGCAAAACATTGCTAAATATAGATAGTTAAGGATATAAGCAATAAAAGGATAAATGTACCAAAAGAAAAAAGGTAAAATGTCCTGAAAGGTCAAATAGGTTAAATAAGGCAAAAAGAACAAACTGGGTAAAAGTGGGAAAAGGTGTAATAAGTTATGTTAAAAATAACTAAAAGGTGTATAAAACTCTAATATTTTTGATTAGATCTACTTTTTACCTTTTTTCTCATTCTGTCCCTTTTGCACTTTCTAATCTTTCTACCCTTAAATAAAACCCTCTTTATCCCTTTTTTCTTTTTTAGTTTATTGCCTGCACTTTTTACCTTTTTTAACTGTTTTACACCCCCTCTTTAACCTTATTTTTAAAACAAATTTATAAGCTATACCTTTTTAAATTTGTTTATGTGTTTTGCTCTTTTTACTCCATACCATAAAAGTATATATACTGGAAATTGGGGTGTGGGGGCTATAAATATACTAATCACTTTTAAGTGAGGTAGAACAATACAATTTGGGACACATGTAGAAGTACAACTCTATATATTCAAAGAAGTTCTAGAAACTTTAATTTCAAAGTTGGACTCAGCAAAATGGGGGAGGGTGTATTTCTACATTTTCAAAACTAATTGAAACAATTACTTGCCAGTTTGGTATATAACAACATTCAGCAGAAAGATAACTGTAGGGGCTTACCTTACCATAAAATGTTATAAGTTTTGAATTTTAAAATGGAACTCTGGAAAATAGAAAGGGTGGTGTGAACAGAAAACAAAACTTTTATTTGCGATGATAAAGAATTGTCAGGAATCAAATAATTAGTAAATGTTTAAATTTTCTAATTCAGGGTTTGTGAAATATTTGGAGGGGATTTCCAAAATCTATATTAAAAACTATTTCTCATTGTGGATAAAAATGTAAATTGGTCATCCTGCTATAATATACACCTAAAAATTTATGAAAACAATCTAAATTTCAAAATGAAAGATCTGAAAATGGGAAGATGGGCGTCATGTCCAAAAATTTCAAAGCCAATATAATATAACATTTCCCTTATGGTATAAAAGTGGAATATTTAATTACAGGTATAGGGACAACATCAAATAACCTGAAGCGTATGAAATTGTTTAATTTCAAAACAAGGGTCAGAAAATTGGGTTGGAGTGGGAGATTTATATTTCCAGCCATATAGAAAAAAAAACACTTTTGGTGCACTAGGAAAATAATAGACTTGCAGGTAATTACAAAGAGCACTTCAAATGATCAGAAAATACTGAAAATTGGTTCCAAAAAATAGTGTGGATAAGATTTCACTATCAATTAGAAAAAAACTGCCTGGTAATTACAGGGACCAATATGTATTTATAAAAGGCCATTATTTCATCTCTGAAACCCGCCTCAGTGGCGTAGTTGGCTAACGTGCTTGTCGTGTTGAGCTCAACTGCTGATGACGGGGAGATTGAGGTTCGAATCTCGGTCGAGTGAACTGAGGGTGGTTTTTCCACAATGGTTTTACACTCTCCCTCCACGCAAATGCGTGTTCACTTCCTCTAATTCAACCTTCCCTATTCCCAATCCATTAGAGTAATTAGTACTTAAGCATATAACCCAGACGGGTAGTAAGGCATGGTGCTAAATATTATTATTATTCATCTCTGAAGGATTTTTTTAAACGTTACCTCTATTATGATCGCTTTTATGCAAAGAATTTTGGTTTACAGTAAATCCTTATTTTGACATGATCTTTTAGTCAGATTGCCTATTTTTAATGTTTAGTCACATCATTTAAACCCATAAAGGATTAATATTTAAAATTATATAAACTTTTGGTTACTTTACCGTTGGTTAATTTTATATTATATTTAAAAATAAAGATTCCCTGTGCGAAGAACGAGCACACAAGCTAGCTAGTTCTAATAACAGATAGACGGCACACTCAGATTCTTACAGAAATAAAATCTATAAAATGGCTAAATATTGTGTCCAGACTACTAAAATGGTAAGGTTTGTACATACAAAGTATGAACGATTATTTGAACTAATCTCTCCCTTTCTGTACCTAGGCTCAAGCAGCATTAGGGATTTACTAGGGCTAATATTTTTAAGTATGGTTAGTTAATCCATAATTAATTTCATTCTTTTATCACCGCGTCTAACTACCTGTTCAGGTTATACACATAGATGATAATTACTCTAATGGGGTAGTGATTAGAAAGGAAGAACATTAGAGGCAATCTACCCACATTCGTGTGGAAGGAGAGTAGGAAACATTTTAGGAAAATCCAACCTCAATAGCCACGACTGGGATTCAAACCCATATTTCTCCGTTAGCAGCAGGCCAATCTAACACGATAGTGAGGCCTTAGACCGTTAGACCACTGAAGTGGGCATCGAACTTTAATTTTTTCTATACTTAGCACCCATACTTTGAATATTAGTGAATGGTAGTACGGTTTCATGTCAACTTTGGTTTGTATAATACATTATAAACAATATCTGGCTTATTGAAAAGTACATAGTTCATGGGGCTCGGTTTGTTTAGTGATGACTGGTGTGGGAATGTCCTGGGTGTCAGCCGGAGCGAGGTAACAGATGGGAGTGACCTAACCAACTCTTGGCTCCACCCCTTTATAGTTCATTGTTCCGTACAGAGATAGCCCTAGTAACAAGGACGAGATTTTAATGTTAAAGCCTCAAGTAGATAACAAATTAATTGTTAATTAAGCTTTGGATCATAAATATGTTTATAGTAAATTGGTCTTATTGAATTTCAAAGTGGTAACTCCTTTTACAAAAAGTCAAAATGTTGTGTTACCTCCTTTTACATTTTCTAGGCTGTAAAAAAGTATATTTTACCATATTTTCACAGATTATAAAAAAATAAATTTACTATAAAAAAAGTTGCATCCTTTCTTTACAAAATAAAATAAGTCCCTTGTACCTGCGATGTATTTATTAGCCTGTATAGGTTATCTTTCTGTTCATGCAAACCAGCAAATACATTGCTCTGAAATGGCTCTTAAGTTGCCATTTGTCTCCGAAAAACAAACTCGCTGATTCACTCTCTAGACACACTGGGTACGCTGACCCACTTGCTGAACATGCTTGTCCATACACTAGACACGATGGCCCACTTACACACACTGAAGGTGCTGGCCCATACACTGGCCCACTCACTTGACTAGCCTTGACTCAAATTGAAGCTCTCCTAGCTATCGCCGACCACATGTATCTATAGGGGTCACAGTTAAGAGAGTGGAATCCTCCATTTCTAGACTACTCTACATGTTTCTAAGAAAACAAGCCCTTACTATTCAAAACATGTCTCTTTTCTTTTAATTACGCTCCCCCTCTTCCCTCTAGTCACCCCGGCATACATACTAAACAAGAATAGGGGTAGAGATAGTGAGAGTAAGAAAGAGAGGGAATAGACAAATGACAAACGTGACGAACCTTCACTGTTAGCATTCTAATATTATAAATTGTGATTTTTTCTATTTAAATAGAGGATGGCTATAAGTTACTTATATAAATTTTAAACTGGCTTTCATTTTACTATGATTTTTTAAGCTTCACAGTTATTAAAAATATCCAAACAGCAGAGTCAAAGCCAAATGTTATGTTTAAATATTTTGAATAAAAGAATGAAATGTATAAAAAGATTAAAATCTCAAATAAATCATTCAAAAATATATAGCCTACAGTAAGGCTCATACGGCTGGCGGGAAACCAGCTAGAAAGCAAAACATGGTTTTATTAACTTTTAAATGCATATACAATCCAACAACATGTTTACACTATCATATAAGTTATCATACATCACACATGTATGTTACACTTGAATACTAGCTAAAATAATAACTTCATTAAACAAATGGAAAACTAAAACACTTAACATTATTCACAAAACTAAGCCGTGAAACATCTAGTAGCGAATATAAAAATTGATCTGTGTTACGATTTGCGGTGTGTTTGCATTTCTTGGTGCGAGTGGAAAAGTAGGTACCTGCCACAATTTTGAATGTCAGCTGTGTTTTGACTGGGGAAAATAATACATTCACACAGCTGCTATGAATAAATAGATCATCCAGTTGAATGAGAAGATTTATAACAAGGTGTCTACCATCCGGGAAAATCAGGGAAAACGAGAATTAGCCGGGAATTTGAAGTGATCGGGAATAAGTCGATAACTTGGTAAATCCGGGAAAATTATATTTTACTCAAAATATGAAATACAATAATCAGTAAATTGTCATTTTTTTGCTTGTAGCTGTGTAATATATTTTTAATTCCTAGTAAACAATTTTAATTAAAATTTTAAAACTTATTATTATTATATAAAAAAAAAATGAGGAAGGAGAGGGGGGGGGGTGCGAGTTAAAAGGATGTGACATGCTTTTTTAGTCGGGAATTTTAGGAAATGATCAGGGAAAAGGTCTGGGATTTCATTGGTCAAGTTTAGTAGACACCATGATTATAACCATCGAATGAAAACTATTGAATCATTATTTGATAGTCTTCATTCATCATTTGGTAATCAATAGTTAAAATCATTTGATAGGCCCATCACATCTGTAAACAGGCTGAATTAGGTACTGAAATAAAATGCCGACCAAAGCCATTCTCTGCGAGAGTCATGTTGAAAAATGCCGGAAAATCGAGACAAGAACCGGAAATAGTGGATATGTTTTTAATTTATTTATTTATTAGCAGAACGCCATCAAGTGGGGCCCTACAAATCCTGGGAACTCTCAATAGAGAGGGCTCGACTTAAACACACTATTTAAAATTTAAACAAAAACTGTCTTTAATTAGCCATGGACATGTAATTGAAGGGAGGAAAGCAAAGAAAAATTACTACCAGGCCTCACCCAATAACCAGTAAAATGATACAAGCAAAGGTACAATTGTAATTTATCAAGACTACAGCAAGAAATGGCCCCTCTGATTCACGAGGTGAAATCAGTGAAAAACAATACTTCTTTTGAATAGTAAGAAAGAGCCTGGAGGGCTAAACCAAAGTAGGTAAAATAAAATATGGTTCCATGTATTTAAAAACTCCTAGCCCCATGTTACACAGCGATTTTGGGGATGTATTATATACAGGCCTTCCAATCCACAATATATAAAAATTTGCCAAAAGAAACATTCAAATCCTAGCTATCGAATAAATTAAACATCACTGTCAAATACCGTAAATGAAATAAATATTTACATGCCAAGAAAAAGAGATGGGAGGAGCAGATAACAGAAAGTGTTCAAGTGAGAGGAGAAGGAAGAAAATAAATAAGGATTAATGGTGGAAGGATATACGAAGATGGAGGCATTTTACTAAACTGACTCATCCACAGGCTGGAAAGAGTTGACCATGATGATGAGAAATAAACCATTTATTTTCAAAAATTATAGTAATTCAAATGGGGTCAGTTATCGTGTAAGCCCAAGTTATAGTATGATTTTGGTAGGAAAAAACAGTTGATGTTAGTTACTAAAACAATTTGAATACCTACATTAGTACATTGTCATGTTATCTGTGGCTGTCACTTTTCCTAGATAATATCAATACCAATAAATAACACTAATAGTATGGTAAAATGTTATCAATGTTGGTAGCAAAGAAATTTGTCACAATTTTCTAAATTGTTCAGGTTATACCTATCAATTAGTTGCTTGTGATGTAATTTTTCTTGACAAATTTAAAGTTATTAAATAAATATCTTAAGTACTATTAATATTTTTACTAGGAAGTATTTGTTATTCAGGACTTTCAAGATGTTTTGCCACTGCCAGCTCCAAGAAACTCAAGGACAAGACTGGCAAAAACATTGTTTTTGTTGATGGAATCAGAACACCTTTCCTAACCTCTGGGAGTGACTACTCCAAACTGATGGCAAATGATTTGGCAAAACATGCATTATTGTAAGTACAGGAGGCTTGGATATTTAAAATAAAATCTATTCAAATGGTTTTAAGGGGTAATTTCTTACAACTAAATTAATTTGGGTTTGAATGGAAAAAAAAATTGCATAGGTTATTTTAAAAATTTTAATAGGCCCTAGTTCTGTTCTATCTAATTGAATTTTTAAGCTTTAAATTCTAATGTGAATACAAGTTTGGAAATTGATGATGCTCTTCATTTAAGCAGGTAGTACTCACAAATAAGCTAGGCATGTGTATAAGCAGAGCCCTGCTTTTATGGTGAATTACAAAAATCCTATTTTTGCGACGAAATTATAGAATTAAGACGAAAGCGTTAAAAAAGTGGTTTTTTACCAAACTTTCGTGATTAAGGTGACTTTTTTGGGTTAAAACTAGACTTCCAGGACAATTTTTGAAACAGGTAAACTAAACATATTGAAGTGAAAACCAAAAATTACATTTTGTTTTGACAAAACAGTAAAAAACACTAGTCCGCAAAAAATGTGCTATCAACTTATTAAAAAAGTAAGATTTAGCGGCAGCTGGTCCGGGAAAAGTATGTACAAGTCACAAAGACAAAATATTACACAAAAATCATCTTGTTACTTCACAAAAATTGTGACTATATTTTTAAATCTCAATTTAGGCTAGAAAAATACAAAATAACTACTCAACATCACCAAACTGCAACATGCAGCTGGTAACAATGTTATCCACTTTCATTGTGGTTCTGCGGTCTGTTACTACTAAACTATACCTAGAAAAATATCGTTCTGAATCTGCATTTGAAATCGGCAGCCACAACGCTTGCAAACACTTTGTTGCGAAGTCACTGAACATACTGTCTGTCTTCAGCCCTAGCAGCACATTCTCAATTTTTAAACTTTCGATGCCATCACTCTCTTCCATCAAAACTTTCAATTTTTATTTTTCAATATCCCAAAATATTAGCGCGAATGCCGAAAATCGCGATTATCGCGGACATCATTTAAAATCGCGAATATCGCGCTAAAACGCTGATTTCGCGAATTATCGCGACAATTCTCAGCATATATTTGCAATCAGGGTAACCTGAAATGTGAATATCTGAAAGAAAAAATGGCATATCTAACATTCGCGAATTATCGCGAACTCCACAAACGCAGGGCTCTCTGTGTGTGGTTTTTTATATATATATATATATATAGTCAAGCACTGGTTGGAAATAGCCCTTCTATAATAATTTACAATAATTTAATTTAATCAAACTGTATTAGCAAAACAAACCACTAGAAAGAAAATGAAATAAACGCCCTTAATTTTTTCATCAGCATTAGTTGTTAAAATACTAGTTTATTTTTTACGTGTTCTGTCTTTTGACAGGTCCATTGCCTCCTCAAATTTAAGTCCTACATGTCCTAATAGCAGTTTTCTTTTTTATATCCTGAAACTTCTTCATTCCTTGTTTGAAGTTATCCATCAGTTGATTTTGTGGTCTTCCTTCCCTCCTTCTCCCTTCCATTTTTCCTTCTACGATGTCACTCAACAAGCCATTTCTTCTCATAATGTGATCTATCCAGTCGGCCTTTCTTCGTAGAATAACTTGTGTAATGGCTCTTGTTTCATCGACCCTGTAACTACCTTAACTGGCCAGGAAGTGTGATAAATAATAGTCAAGGAGTTACCAGACAATAACAGTATTTATTTTATTAGACATATTGGAAATAGAATTTACAAATAATATTACAAATGCAGAGGTACTGCCCAAAGCAAGCCAGGTCAAAGATTTGTAGTTAAATATAACATATAATAAATATGACTATAATTCAATATAAACGTATTGTTTAATCAGTATGCTCACAAAGTTAAGTTTAAAGTGAGAGACAACTATAGCTACCTTCAAGGATAGACTATAACAAATTACAACTCAAAGGTCAAAATGAGAATTAAACTGTATTATATATATATATAGTCACCTGGTGACAATAATTTGTACTATCATAATGTATTTTGAGATAAAGTAACAACTTCCAAATATAATAAACTCGCCGCCGTTATTTTAGATTGTACAATTAAAGTCCCCAACGGATGCAATATCAGCATCATTTACTAAGCACCTTACACACATGCGCTAATAATACATATTATAACATACATAATAAATGCTATTAGGATAGTATTTTACTATCCAAACAATGCCCAAATACATCAAAGTTTAGTTAGAGCAGTACTAAAAATATATGTGCTCAGCCCAAACAGATGTTTAAAGACATTAAGTGCTAAACAATAAATCTATGGAACCAAATTATTCCGCTTTACCATAGCAATTTAATGTAATTCTGTGCTATCGAAGATACAAAGCGCTACGCTAAAGTTTAAGAGCTAGCTAGCTTCTCGTCCAATCAAACATTATTCTACCAAGCAATAATTTTAATAACCATATCGCTTATAGCTAGAGTCCTTGATTCCCACATGATTAAATGTAAATTTAGACTATCAAGGAATTATTTACTCACATAAAACTTATTTAGTTTTACCGCCACAACACATCATAAGTTCAAAAGAGTTAAAGATAAAGCACATATCTGAAAGTTAAAGTGCTTGGCCCCCACATAACCATATGTTAATTTAAACTGCCTAAGTAAAACATACTCAAAATATTCCCAATAAACATCAACTGCTAATCAGACAAGAGCGCAAATAGACGCAAGCCGCCGAGCGGCGAAACAGAAGTTATGTTCCATAGGAGAACGGAAGGTTCCCCTAACAGGAAATATACAAAAGAATATGTGGTTGCAAATCAACCACGCTGATACCAAAAAAAGATCCCGAAATAGAAATTAATAATGTTGAAAGGTTCCCTATAATATAACAGAAAGAGAATTTTGAAGAATATAATTAAGTCTAAGCTTAATTGCCGCTCTCACCTAGTAATCCAGTGATACAATGAGTAACCATGTAAAAGAAATATCGCAATATATAGCCGGCACAAATACATTACATGCCAAGAGAGAAAGGGAGGGAAAACATGGAGTGGAAGAGGGGAGACAAGCAGTGCTTGGGAAGGATGGCGGTGACTCTAGGAACTCGTAGAAACTCCTCGAACTAAACTGGTGGTGTTGCCGTCGCTCGTTTGTTTCTGGGCGGGGCTTCCTTCACGAGCGGATTGTCTGATCGTATCTCCATTTAGTCAGTGGGATTGAGTTCTAGGGAGAGGAGGTCACGGCACATGTGCTCCAGTGTTTATGTTCAACAAGGCCGAGGGTGAGTGTTCTCCCATTTGATTGAGCTTGTTGTTCTTTTTGAAACATAGTTACAACTCTTATAACTTCATTTTTGCTTCACTTTATTCTCTATTCTTCTCCAGCACCACATCTCAACGCTTTCTGAATATTTCTTCTGTCCCCACTCCCACCCCCACCCCCCAATGCTTCCCCCCCTTTTTTTTAAGTATACGGCCTAATTGGCCATGAGAGAGAGATCCAGTATCTTGTATTGTGTATGTCGACTTTACCATAAAGTTTAAGTTGCTTTGTGGGAAAGGTGTAGACAAAACCTAAATGTTACATAAAATGGAGCATAAACAAATATAACTAAGGTAAAATAATATTTAACTTTTAAGATATAGCTGTGTAACTTAAATGAAAACCATTGAAATAGTCTGCCTATTTCTCTAAAAGTCTACATTTAAAACCTAATATTTTTTCCAATTGCGGGAAAAGAATCTAGATTTGATTCATAATAGTGTCTAAAATCATGAATTTGTTTATCATGCCCAGGTATTCAAATACCTTTAATGTCATCTTTATATATATTTATAAATGGGAACCTCAAATCCTTTAGTATATTCAAGATTAAGGATTCGAGAACGTGTCTGATTCAAGATAGAAAAGAAGTTGGTTTCTCAATTTTTTAATTGTAATTTGTTTTAGAGCTCTAATACTGATGTTTGGTGTTTCATCCCTCGCCTGACCTTAGGATCAACTTAACAACCATAACTTCACTGATTGAAGATATGAATATTATAACAATTAATAATGCATTGTGATAAAATATATTAACATTTAGTTACTGTTTTTATTTCCTCTTATGTTCATTATTTTTACCAAAATTCAAATTAATTAAATCAGATTTGACGTGACTCCACTTGTATCCTTGTTAAAAAAAATTACATCCATTACTGTTTCCATCCTGTGGCTTGGATCGGTTCTTTTATTCAAGCCATATATTTTCCGCTATCAGCGTGCTAGGCTTGTCTAAGCTTCATATGTCTTATAATATAACTTAAGTCTAGGACAGGCACATCATCCAGTACCCAGCCTTTAATTTATCACTGCGAACGGATAAATCCTCATTTCACTGATTATACATTTATGGCCATGCTGGGAATCGAGCCCAGGGCCCTTAGCTCAGTAGACAGACATGCTATCGACTGAGCTAATGTGGCGTATTCTTGTTAAATTTGTTATCAGTAAACCCAAATTTCAAAAAAAGTAATAAAATATCATTTTGTTAATCGTACGAAGCAAATATTTAACTTTCAAGCTCTGATTCAATCCACTTTGATCAATATGAGAGTAAATGTAATGTAAGGTTTTAATCTAGAGGCATTGTGAAGAAGACCGGTATTCCCCGGGAGGCCGTGGAGTACATCACGTATGGAACCGTGATTCAGGAGGTAAAGACAAGCAACATTGCTCGGGAGGCGGCCCTTAGCGCTGGCTTCCCTTACAGCACACCTGCGCACACCACAACCATGGCGTGCATCAGCTCCAATGCTGCCATCACTACAGGTGAATGCACGCATAAGGTGTACTGTCCAATTTTGGTGGAAAGAGCCTTTTTAGAAACGCATTCAACAATGATTACATTTTACTATTTTATAGCTACTTATAATATCTATCAAAAGTGATGTTGGGAGAACAAATTGATTGATTTATGAATACATGGAAGTAGATATAGCAATTTTTCTAGCTGTAAGATAAGGCTCTTCCTATGAAGATTGAACTGTAGTTTGATTTGGATCCATAAATATTTAGTAGGACACTTATTTATATAACATAAACCAACAAAACATCTATTTAGGCTAAGTGAAGTTTATTAAATCTTGTTTCGATTTGTTACAAATGTGGGCTACGCAAACATTTCCTGTGATTTTTACCTTTATTATCCTTAACCCTTTGATGTAGTTAGATGCAAATGACACAGATGGGTAGTAAAACCCAGCTAAAATAAATAGGGGTTAATGTTATTAAAAGGATTTCATTTATTCTATGATAATTAATTTCAAAAATTGTATATTAATACCATTCCTGAAGTAGGTAATTGTTAAAACTTCAATAATTGGCCCTCTTTCTTAAGATTTCAACAATATTTTCAAATATTTGCTTTGTACCAAATACAAATAATTTCTCACACATCTAAAGAAAAATGGAGCGTTCACTGTAAATCGCAATGGTTGATTTCAATATTTTTCCACCTAGGTATTGGTTTAATCTCATCAGGCGTGTATGATGTGATTTTGGCTGGGGGTGTGGAGTTCATGTCGGATGTTCCAATCAGGTTCTCACGAAAGATGCGCAGCCTCATGCTTCAGGCAAACAAAGCTAAAACCTTGCAGCAAAAACTTAAACTTCTGTCATCATTTCGACCATCATTCCTGGCTCCGGAGGTAATGTACCAAGTTTAGAACTGTTGCAGTTCTCAGGGCAACTGGATACTCTTGTAAAATGTGTATTTTTATAATCAGGTCTATGTTTATTTGCTAGTCTTTAATGCTATATTGCTCATAAATAAATAGATAGAAACAAGGTGTAAGACACGATGTACACAAAAACTAGTTAAATCAATAAGTAGATATATACACAAAAATATAATTAAATGAAAAACCCAAAATGATAGAGATAAATAGTGTCGCTATCCGCTCTCCACCCTTTGGTCATTTTGTCGGGATGGCCTATTTGAAAGAAGAGAATATTTAACAGGAGCATTGGATATAGTCACATGTAGAGTTTGAAGTATTTTACTATAAACTATGTTGTTTAACATGGTGTGATGTTAGTTGCAATTGTATAGGTTTTAACCGAGCTGCTAGCTAGAATTAACACAAGTGATCTAACTCTTACCTTGAACTGGGGCTAGGACTTTAGCTCGCAATGTTCTAGTTTCATCCATTCTTATAGTTTAAACGTGTGACTTTCTTTCGGTGTTTTTGCTAAGTCATTGATACTATTATGTAACTATTCACAATATAAGCTTACTCATCACCATCATTTGTTTCCAGCCTGTGGTCAGGCCAGTTTAGTAAAATTCCTCCATCTTCCTCTATCCTTCCACCACTCTTCCTCCTTTAATTTCTTCCATTTTTCTCCTCTCACTTAAACACTTAATCTGCTCCTCTCATCTCTTTCTTGACCTCCCCTGTGATATTTTTCCTACATACTTAATTTTCAACATTTTCTTTGGCATCCTCCCTTTTTCCATCCTCAATACATGTCCATACCATCTCAGTCCTGCTTCCTCTACTATCTCATGTACTCCCTGTACTCCTCTTGACACTGACAATAGTTAAAGAATAGTAACCAGTACAATTCAGTCCTTGCAAAGTTTTCTAGCTGCTTCTTGAAGAAACCTAAGCTTCATACTGTAGGAACGCATAGGTAAGTCATGTGAAACATGGCATTGTAACTTCCTAATAGATGCAACTAAAACCACAAGGTAAATTGATAAATAATGATAGGACATAGATTGCCATTACTTCTCTTTCTTTCTCTCTGTCCAGTGGCAGAAATGGGAACTGTGTTTCTACTTTCACTATAAAAGCCATATCGTATTTGTTCCTGTTATATTTCGCTACACCGCTTTCCTGAACCTTTCGGTGTATAACGCAATGCACCTCAAAAGGTTAAACATGTTTTCCTTAAAGACTATAATTGACTATAATTTATATATTCACCTACTACCTGTTCAGGTTATACTCGTGGGGTAGGGATGAGGAAGGAAGAATTTTAGAAATAATCTACCCGCATTTGCATGGGAAAGCATTTTCAGAAAAAACACCAAACTGGACTTCTCTGTCGTCATCAATCCAATCTAAGAGAATATTTATACCTTAGATCATTTGGCCACTGAAGCGGGTCCTTTCTTTATTCATAAATCTGACCTTTGTGCAGGGATGTGCCCGTTTTGATAAATTTTCTAACTGGAAAAAAAAAATCAGAAATAAAATGGACTTGGTAAAATTGGGGGAATTTCACTTAAAAGGGGGAAAATGACGTGTACAATTTAAAATACACGTAACTTTTTGGAAATTTTGGTCATAATTTGTAACATAACAAATATAAATGTGTGAGACAGTGTAAAATAATATTTCAGATCCATTTCATACTATTAAGAAAAAAGTAGTTTCACATTTATCTTCAACTTATTTTTGCTCGCAGCTTCGTTCATATTATTGTCAATTTTAATAAACATCGTCATAAAAACAATCTTTCTAATCCCAGAATTTGTGATTTCCTACTTAGACAAAAAAAAGCAATGTATTTGTTAGAAATGAACACATTGAATATTTGGAGTTGATAAAATATGTATACTCCATTCACGGTAGGAATTACTCTCTTAAAGGTCTTTTTCTCTACCAATATCCTATTATATAATATATTTCTGGTAGGGAAAAGGGCCTTTCAGAAAACAATTCCTACGCTGAACAGACTTTATCTTAAGAATCGAAACGTTCAATGTAGTGTAACTATTTTGGTCTTAATATTATACACACAGAATATTTGTATTAATTGAAGAAAATAAAGTGACAAAATTTAAAGCAAGCACTCTTTATGAACAACAATTGTGGTTCTACCATCAGGAGCGAACAGTTACAGGTTGCTGCTAAAACAATCATGGGAACACACCAAGTATAGTTGTCCTTGTGAAAAATACTTACCTCGGAGATTAATGCTCGTCATCTTCTGGGTTTGTCCTTGCGCTGTGTTGATGTCCATCGCATAAAAAACCTTGATAGTAAATTGCATATATTTATATTGAAAGGGCAGGTCTGTTGGAATCATGAGTATACTTGGTATCAAGACTCCTGTAGTGTAACCTATGATAACATTTGGCAGGCTTTTTACCTGTAAGCAAGCCTCATTACATGGTTTAGGTGGGTTTAAATTATGCACAAAATGGTGGATGCTCAAATTTTAATTGAAGAGCAACTGAATGAACAAAGGGTGGGATGGGTCTGGTATAAAAAAAAGTCGTTGATTTTACTAGCCAGCTCATTTTTTGTGATAGAATAACTGGTTCTCGGAACCATGAAAAAGGTTTGTGTTGCAGAAGACTTATCATGATAAAAATTGATTAATTCCAGAATATCTGAGAGTTATTCAAGGACACCTTGCCTTTGTGCTCTGCGAAGACTCCATTTCAAAGTTTCAGCAATATATCGACAAATAAGTCTGGTTTTGGTCTTCGCACAGGCAGATGCACCTGTTGGTTGACACAATGTCTGGGCATGTGTAGGATCTTTTCAGACAAGTGTTTACCTTGTCGGTTCTAGAGACTTGGAACTACCGGTAGAGTTTGTCAGAATTCTCTTGAGTATGACAAGGTTATCGTGGTGGCTGATAGTGTTTGGTTTTCATTAGTTACAGAATAGTTAAATTATGTTTGACAGGGCACACCTCAAATCATTTTCCACTTCAAGTTGACAACTTTATTTAGTTTTTATGAGAGTCCGAGTATAATGTCCAGTAGTGTTGCACATGGCCGCAAAGGTAGCTTAGGGTGGCATTTTTCAAACTGTGATCTGTGGAGCTCTGTGAAGCAATTTTATAATATTATGTATTTGTTTTTCAAATTATCAAATAACATCAATAATTAAGATTGCCAAATTTCCAAATCTGAATAAATGAAATTCGCCAATGGTGCAATCGAAACATGTAAGATTTTCTGTCTGTTGTTTACATGTCCGCTTGTAAAAGTTAACTGTCCTTATTGAACATGAAAAATGTTACGAGGGCTACAGCATCTATTTTTCTTTTTCAGTGCAAGGGCGCTTTTGGTTTAAAAAGATTGGAAACCTCTGGCTTAGGGGGAGGGTATAGAGGTGACTCGAGGGGCAAATCTGAGGCCTGTGACCTTGAAAATAAACAAGTGCTTGCACACTTTAGCTTGTCGCTGAATGTATCATAACTGGTAGGCACTGATGCCAATACCACAAGAAATAATTATCTTAATTACTTAAAGAAAGTGATTTAAATAAGTAATATCTTTCATTCTCATATGATTTTTCAACAATATTTAATACAAATTCTTTCTCACATCCTCTGGAAGTGCTTGGTACCCTTCCGCCCCCTTGTCCCCCACCCCAGTTTGGGAACTACTGATCTAAATATTCAATTAAGGTCATCTATGATGTGAAACTTAAATAACACTCTTTCTAGAAGAGCTTGAATACTCTATAATACTTTTATGAATACAGTAAGTTGATCTATA
The DNA here is from genome assembly GCA_902151425.1 of Timema shepardi. Classification (NCBI taxonomy): domain Eukaryota; kingdom Metazoa; phylum Arthropoda; class Insecta; order Phasmatodea; family Timematidae; genus Timema; species Timema shepardi. Next base: position 33,026 of record CABFVX010001777.1, read on the forward strand.
TTTAATAAAGACTTGTATAAAGTTTGTAATATAAATGTCCGGTCATTTGTCATTCGTCTCAATCTGTATTAGGGGTCTGCGAGCTAGGGTTTTTTCATTCGAGTAGAGTATTTCCAAAAGCTCCAGAGTTATTTTAAAATGTTAAAAAGTATATTAAAACACGCATTCTTAAAATATGAATGACACTCATTTTTATAAATAATAAATAATTTTGAAAAAAAAATTAAACAATGGAAACATTGATTTTTAAATCAGAAATAACACTTCTAAAACAAAATTTAAAAATCTAATAAAAGATAATTAAAATGGTTTCAACACTCATGTCTTAAAGGACATTAAAAAATTACACTAACAATTATATAAAAAGTTAATAAAATGAATAATTGTGTGATGGCTTGAAAATGTATAACAAGACAGTGTAGAAACACTTTACAACAATGTAAGGTAAGTGATAGTGAAGGAAGTCAACCTTAAAGGATAGTTAGGTTAGGCCAATATAGGAACAATAACACTTTTCTCTTCATGTCTTCTTAAACTCTTACATTTTCCACTTCTTCAAAACTTCCAGAGTTGCACATTAGTTTGAATTTTCGGGAGTATTACTTTTTCATTAATGTCTTCTCATATGAAAATTAAATATTTCTGAAAATTCAAAACATTGTGTAACTGTGAAAGTTTGAAGAAGTGGGAAGTGTAAAAGTGTAGAAAGAAAATAGAGAAGTGTGTTTGTTTATATCCAGGCCTAACCTAACTATACTTTCAGGTTGGCTTCTTTCATTATAACTTTACATTAATGTAGAGTGTTTCTACAGTGTCTAAAAATTAATAAAATAATTGTTTTAATAAGCAAATATTTCCCCAAAATATGTTCCAGTAACTTAATTTACCCTAAAAGAAGACGTAAGTATCATAAACAATTAGAAATTTGAAGTATTTTGTATTTCGTTTATTTTTCCATAGTTTAACTGTTCTGTTCCATTTCCATTCCTCTGGGCTCAGTAGCACATGTGTGTTATACAGGCTCTCGTTAAACAGTATTTTACTGAGAAATTTACTTCATTTCAATTTTTATTGCTTATCAAAGTTAATGCTGATACTTTAAACTTAAAAATAATATGACTAAAATAACATTTCTAGCAAACAGTATGAAATAGTAAATGCCTTTTTCATTCAAATGTTGTACGTTTGATCAAATATGTATTGCAATAAATAATATCAACATTGCTTTTATACAGCTTAACCAACATAATTCTATAACTAAATAGTAACTAAACTAGAGCTAGTTTTGTAAATAAACATATTATTTAATACGAGTTTTAAATATCTTATGTTTGAAAACATTTAACATAATATATTTTTGATATTATATTTTTAATATAACATAAATTATTGTTTTAGAAAGGGACCAGTTAAAAATAGGAAAAAGAATAATTCAATTAGTTAGTAAATCTTCTTTGCTATTTCTATTTTCATTGATTTGTCATGGCAATACAAGTAAACTACGTCAATCAAGTATAATTTAAAATGGACAAAAATATTTAATAAATTGACCGGTTGAAAGTGGTTTAAAGGTCTCTTATGCTATTAATTGGAAAATTGAAATTAATTTTAACAATTTGTTAAGTACCAAATGATTTAAAAGTGGAAATGCTGATATTATCTCAATTAAATAGACTATGCTTACTATTGCGTTTTAAAAATTGATTATTCAGTACATCAAGCGGAAGCTTGAAAATTAGGATCCTACAAAACTTTCGAGCTCGAAATACGAGTACTCACAGAGCCCTAATTTGTATACAACATATATCCATACAAATTGTTGGGTGGAAAAAAGACCCAAGTCCTTCACACTTTCCGAGAGAGACCTTACAATCTGGTTGTGTTCACTCTAACCTGCATTTAAAATATCTTCATAGAACTAGTAAAGGGAGTCACCCATCACTATTCTGGGGAGCTCATAAACAGAAACATTTTGCTTTCTGTAGTGGAACGTCTTCATGGTCCAACCATTATATGGAACAACCTGATTGCTAGTAAACATCTTCACAAAGGGAATTTCAGAGCACTATTTAAAGAAGATTGTTTACAGTGTATTGCATGGGTTGTTAGTGACTTGAGTGACAATACTTGTTGTAAATATATATTCTGGTAGGCTAAATGTGCACCCTGAATTATGCTCCTCCCTGTCCCCTCTGATACCTCCATCTGTGAGGCTGAAAGAGAGAGAGAGCACATACAAATGACAAGCGTGCCAAACCCGCACTTTTAGCAGTCGAACACTAATATCGCTACATTATTTTCTCCCACAGTGACCCTGTCAAAATAGCCAATATTCTTGAACTATTTTTGGTTTTAGTGAGAGGCTTGATTATAGTAAAAACAATAAAAGTATATAACCTTATCACTTTTTAGAAGAAAGTTTTAGAAATTATTTTTCTGTGGAAAGCCTGGAAAACTTATGGAACTTCAAATCCTAAATATTTACTTTTGTGATAATGTTTAAACATTTTTAATAATCACAGTTAAAGGTCATGTTGATTATTTTATTTGAGTGAACGCTCTATTGTGGGTTATTTTGAATGAGTTCCATTACTCATGGCTTATATTGTATTACATTGCATGCAAGCTTTAACTTTTTCTAAGGAATTTTATTATAATCTGTTTTAAATAAATTCATAATTGTATGGTTAATTTTTCTTTCACTCCCACAACTACCCATTTAGCTGCCAGCAGTGGCGGAGTTTTCCTCTGGTGAGACAATGGGCCACTCGGCAGACAGACTGGCCGCAGCATTTGCGGTGACCCGCGCAGAGCAGGATGAGTATGCGTTGAGGTCACACTGCCTCGCGCAACAAGCGCAAGAAAAGGGCTATCTCTCCGACATCATTCCTATCCAAGGTACAACTAACATGACTCACGGTGACCTGGTGGTCTAGGGGTAAGGTGTCAGACTTCTGTGCTGGCGGCCGGGGTTCAATCCTCGGTCCCGGCATAGATTTATCTGATTACCAAACCCTTCCTTCACCTCTGACAAGACGTGTATTAATCACAACTTGTGAATGTGAGGAATGCCAGGTCTCCACCGTGGTTCGGATTCCACGTTAAACTGTAGGTCCTTCATTTCATCTCACAATCACCCTACCATTACACATTAGCGTAAGTGCGTATAACCTGAACGGGTAGTAAGACGCGGTGCTAATAATAATAATATGACTCATCCTCTTGATTGAGAGGTTAGAAGGAATCTTTTAGAGAGCATTTAAGTAACCTTATGTTCCTTAGTGCTGTATTAATATGAATATAGGTCCCACTCCTCTCTGCCAAAAACACCGTTATAAAATTTTAACGCTATCTATAATCACACTTTTATGTACTACGAAAAATTTCATAACACCAACAAATGGTGCCCTTTACTGCTTAATCTCTATGGGTTTATTTAAAAAATTAATAACCTTGATACACTGCTAAAATGGCTGCCATGTAGCCAAATTTGTTTCCTTAGTAAAATGATGAAGCGATGACAAGCCTAGCAAGCCGGTAGTGGATTCAGGAAGGCTTTCAAAAATAGGAACTGCCCCGAAGAGGACAGATCTACCATGCGACAACCTCAACCACGCTATTGTCACTTAGGGGGAAGGAACAAGAAGTTGCATCAGTTATGAGGGAAAGGCATGTAAACATACTGAGACAATACGAAACAAAATGGGAATAAGACAGGACTACACACGTGTTGGTCTGGAGAATCTGACGGAGTGGCGATAATTGTGCTAGATGAAAGATAAATGGAAAGATAATAAAATTGTTACGCAGATAGGGAAGTAACAAACTTCAGCCAGGTGAATGCCCCCCAGACTGGTTGCACAGAAAACAAGGAATTTATGCGGCATCTGGAGACAGAAGGCTAGGGATGTGGCATCGAAAGAAAATTATCGGTACTGAAATTTTATTCTGGAAAACAATGATCTATTATTAATAATTTCAACTTTTGCATCATAATTGTATTTTCATATTTATCCAAACACTGAAAATTATATTATTTTAAAACAAATTTAAAAAATTCTTTTTCACTTCTTAAAATAATAACAAAATTTACTTTGGGAGTCGCCATTATTTAACTACATTTGTCATTTATATACTCTTATCAAGATAGATTATTAACTATTGACAAACTCTAATGCCATGACCTGCTTCATCTGCTTAAACAACGCACATAAACTTTTCTTCTTTATTTGCTTGGGACACCCTTAACCCTTTTAATGCCACGGTCTGAACTGATTGGCTCCGCCTACTACCGTTAAAAGTGCCACGGTCCGATAAGGTCGGCTCTAGGTTTGCGCTAGTTCTTTTAAATATTCTCTGATATTGAAACTGCAAAATGTTAGCTAGGTTTGAAACCCCTTGAATGTTACTTCGGTTAAATGTTATCTGGTTGGTGTGTATTAAAAGCGTTTGACCAAACACTTAGTAGTACAAAATGAATATTTAATTCTATAACATTTTTTATACAAATTATTTTAATTAGTCAATTACCTTTGAAAATGCTGTTTTATATTTAACTATTGTTAGGTTGCAAATAATACTAAAAAAATATACATTTTTTATTGTTCTTTAATGTACTATGGAATTGATACACAAATGTTATTAAGGTTCGAAGCCTCTTAAAAGTTATCTAGGTTTGAAACCTCTAGAATATGGTTTAAGTTTGATACCCCAGAAATGTTTCCACTAAAAGTTAAATAATTCCCCCGCCTACAACCCAACTTGATAATAACAAAGAAGACTGTCTACAAAAGAGATTAACAATGATTAGTCAGCAGTAACAGCTGCTAGAACACAATGCATGCTTTGTTTCCCACCTGAAACTTTTCTGGAAATGGCCATTCTTGCCCGACTTATGAAATTGACAAATTCACCAGCATTCCGGCTCCTGTTTCCGTAGAGATGTGAGACGGAAAATTTTCCCTATGATTATTCAGAAAAATTTTATATTAATATTTCTGTAAAATAATTTCAACTGATCTAACGAAACTAGTGTAATCAAGATACCCCAAATGTCAATATTTATACTAGAGATGGGCCACTCGAATTTTCGAATCCACTGAATCCTGACGAGTATTTGAGATTCGAGGATTCGGTGTTTTACTGGATTTGATGATCGAATCTTTCACCTCATAAACAAAGCATAATATGTTGAATTCAAAAATTACTTAGTTAGGCCTTCTTGGAAAGTACAACTTAATCCGTAATATTTATTTTGTCGGACAAAAGAGATAAACATGAATAAAATACCCGCCGATGTGGCGTAGTTGGCTAACGCGTTAGTCGTGTTGAGCTGCTCGACTGCTGAGGACGGGGAGATTGAGGTTCGAATCTTGGTCGGGTGAACTGGGGTGGTTTTTCCTAAATGGTTTTCCACTCTCCCTCCACGCAAATTTGGGTTCACTTCCTCTAATTCAGCCTTCCCAATTCCTAATCCATTAGAGTAATTAGTACTTAAAGCGTATAAACCGAACGAGTATTAAGACGCGGTGCTAAATATTATTATTATTAATAATAATACAATCTTCTTTAAAAAAAAATTATTAGATGTTGAAAATCTTACGTGCCTAGTACTCTACCCTCCCACCTCTATGGGAAACTTGGACTCGACCATTACGGCACATGCTCACTTGTAAAACTTTCACCTCATGAACAATCTTGTAAATATTTTAATAAACACATCAAAACTCTTCAAAAACTGAAAATCAAAACTAGAATTACAAATAAACTCGAAATAAATTAAACAAATTATGGCTTTTTTAACAGAAATAACACATTACGGATGATACAAAGTAAGCCGCCATTACAGACGATATAAAGTCAGTCGTCATGACATATATTATGTTTACTCGCCAGAGTGATGATTTAAATAAAGATACTGTTAATTCTTACTACCCATCTGGTTTTAATTATCTATAACTATGTAAAGAGCCCCGATTTATTGCATACAATCCTTAAGTTAGACATTTTGTTGGGTTTCATGTAAAATAAATACTGTCAAAAGTCAAACAGCAATAAAACTGTTTATTTATCCCCTCGACCTATGTATTGTATATCGATTGTTTGTTTAAAATCGATTTATGTAATATGATCACTTAGTAAGCGCTCTCGAATTTTAAGAATCAAATAACAACTTGCTAATCCATTATTTAGTTTTTAATTGATTTTAACTTAGTTTTTATTAGTTTTTTAAAATAATTATGTTATTGAAGTAATTGTAGAAATATTCAAACGTAGTCCTACCTTATAAAATAGGAATGAACATATTGTAGTCAAAAATATGTTCGTGTTTTAAATAGAATGTATTCTCAGAAATTGATATATTACAAAAATCATATATATACATATATATTTGTTTTCTACGCAAAAATTGATAATGGATATAAAAGAAAATAATAATAAAACATACTTAATCATTATTGAGTTCACTATTTCCAATGTATGTTTAATTGATTTTAGTCTTTATTTAAAATATCCGTTTGTATTTTTATTTTTGCTATCTTAATACAATAAAATATCCTTTAATGATGATTAAAGTTGATCAAAGGATCTCTAGGCCTAATCTGTTTATTTCACATGTTTTTTAGAAACTTAACCCATTCTAACAACACTTATAAAAGGAATAAACACAAAATGAAACCTAGGTCAATGATTGGGCTTTTCCTCTCTGGCAGTATGTAAACTGTGATTTTCATGGGTGACCTGGCGGTCTAGGGGTAAGGTGTCGGACTTCTGTGCTTGCGGCCAGGGTTCAATCCTCGGTCCCGGCACAGATTTATCTCATTACCAAACCCTTCCTTTACCTCTGACAAGACATCTTGTGAATGTGGGGAATGCCAGGCCTCCACCGTGGTTCGGATTCCACGTTAAAACTGTAGGTCCTTCATTTCATCTCACAATCACCCTACCATTACACATTAGCGTAACTGCATATAACCCGAACAGGTAGTAAGACACGATGCTAATAATAATAATAAACTGTTTTTCTTTTCACTTCAAATCTATGTTGTGTCATTTTCTTTTATGTCTCTTCTACCTTTCCTGTTCTGTCTAGAAAATGTACCTCTTAAAGTAAAAAGAGGTTTTTCTTATGGAGAATGAATATATTATTTTAAAGACTGGGAAGCTCTATTACAATCTTATACTATAAACAGTATTATATCATCCAAGCTTGCTTTGTAAGTTTTTAAAATCTATTTAAACTCGTTTTATGGTAAAGTAGAGCTTAAGCACGCCCTTAAGTTTTTCCTTTTGTTTCAGTTCCCGGTGTTGCAAAAACTATCGTTAAAGATAATGGAATTCGAGTTGCATCCCCGGAACAGCTGGCAAAACTAAAACCTGCATTTGTTAAGCCCCATGGAACCGTTACTGCTGCCAACTCTTCCTTCTTGGTAAGTTAATACATTGCTATATGGATAATAGATCAATTAAAAATATAGGTAGGGTCCAAGTTAGAATCCACCTTTGTGGGTTGACAATACTGAGACAAAACCACTTCTGGCCAGAGATTTGTATAGTGTTTTGTAGAAACTACCAACCTATTTTATATTGTCGTAATTGTCACCATTTGCAAAGATTTGACAATTTAGGATCTCGGGCAAAAATCTTTGAACTGATAATCTCAGGAATTTTGGAAAACTTTAATTTGCTTTAACTGATTGAAGCTAATACTTCCTTTCTGATGACATTCTGATGAAGATTGAATTCAGGGGGTAGTTTTTTTTTTTTTTTNTTTATTTATTTATTTGTACTCTTTACATCTGTTAATTTTAGGATAAAACACTGCCTTTAAAATAATATTTCTAAAATGTAATTGGTTAAAAAATGTTTTCAAGCTCCAAAGACATGTATCCCAATCCTTCCTTTCAGACTGACGGTGCATCAGCTTGCCTGATAACAACGGAAGAAAAGGCCAAGCAACTGGGGTTGAAACCCAAGGCATACTTGAGGGACTTTCTTTATATTGCTCAAGATCCTGTCGATCAATTGTTGTTAGGGTAAGTCTTGTTTACAATAATATATCTAGAATATTTATGTAGTCATTGACAACTATAATTAGATTATTGTTTTTAAACAATGAGTGTTTGATATGAACTTTCTGAATCAACTAATTATATTGACACACAACTTACCCAGTCCTCCAGACATTAATTTATCACTCTTGGAGAGAGAGAATCTTAGTGTTATCAATTATAGTTTGTTTGTTTTTTGTGGTCTTGTTGGACATTTAACCAAGGACACTTAGTTCAAGAGGTAGATGCAAACTGGGCTAATGTTTGGTTAACTTTTTTTTTAAATAATATTTTACATTAGGGGTTAGTGAAGTCCACTTTTTCAATTTGAAATGAACTCAAATCTTTCAGTTGTTTTATGCTTGAAAAAATATTATATTCTTGTTATTTATATTACTTTATGCATTTGAATTGCTTGTAAAATGTTTTATTGCACAATTGTTTGTCATATTTCGTGCTACTCTGATAAATCAAGTTATTATCCCAGCATGCAATTCAGTTTCTTCAAATTTTGTCCATGTATACTATATTGATATATATATTTAAATTTCAAATAACACAAACACTGGATTACTCCATTTTAAATTTAAATTGGAATAATCCAATGTTGGTGTTATTTGTACTCTTCTTTCTTCCTTGTGTTTGATGAAGGCAACAATACTGAAATATTGTTTTATTTGTGTGTGACTACTTCTACTATGAAGTTACCTTTGTGCATTGGATTCTTCCCACATTTTTTCCTCTTTCCCTTGTGCTTTCTTTGTCAATTTTACTCCTAGTAGTTTGTTAATTTTCCTTTTTCTTTAGTTTTATCAATTTCCTTTATTATATAAACCTTAATATTGGAAATATTCAGATTTAATGGGTTAGTTCAAAATTAAAATGTATATCAATATTTACGTACAATCAGACCATAAATGAGTTGTGTAGTAGAATGAATAGAGAGATTTACTTGAGTTCCAGGTAGTAAAGGAATCGCGTGGGGACAGTTGTTGTGTATGACAGGGAATATCTTGTATTTTTTTTAAAGTAACTAATCTCACCTTTTTGTAAACATTATTCAACTTTGGCACTAAGATTTAAAAATGTATGTGCTCTTTATTTTAATTTTTCAAATTTGTGGTTAGGGCTATTGATAACAATATTTTAGTTAACTTAAAATGTTTATAAATTAAAATTATCTAGCCATTGGGCCACCTCATTTTTAAACAAAAATGTTTATAAAGCAATTATTCATATATTATTATTTGATTGGATTCAGTCACTTAGGGTAGTAGAGTATTGAACACAAATTTGATTTTAAACATTATAAAATTAAACCTAAAATATCTTATTTGAACTTATTTTTAATATAAAATATTCGATCCAGTTTTATTTGAGGATCAGATTTGATCGGCTTATAACCATTCGCACCATAATCGGCAATCTGCATCAGCCCAGCCCTGAACCTACCATCATTTAGCGATCTCACTCATTTTGTTGTATCTCAAATAGTAAAGACTACATTTGGACATTTATTTTTACAGTCCAGCTTATGGGATCCCAAGGCTTTTGGAAAAGGCTGGCCTCCAATTGAAAGATGTGGATGTTTGGGAAGTTCACGAAGCATTTGCTGTAAGTAGTAGTGTATTGTCGGGAATAAACAGATATAAGGCTTTAAAAGAATATTACAGAAATAAATTATTTCCCCCTTCCTCAAACTTCCTTCACACAGTAATTATTCTTAAACAACAGTTAAAACTTTTGACTGTGGTATTTGTAATCCTAAAGAATAAATTAAAGTACCATGGTATTGCTAGGGAACTTTACTAAGCCAAACATAGTATGGATGTGCAAGATTCGAAAATTCGAGAAATCTGAAAAAAATGGGAAAACAAATAACTGTGCTAAGAAATTACAAACCAAACAGAGAATTTATTATTTTTAATACCGAACAGACCCAAAAATAGACGGGAGTTTTTCCCCCAAAACCTTCACTAAAAAATGTTTTGGATGTAAATGTTGCTTTATAATTTAAAACTTTGACATTTTACGCTGTAACACTACAAAATTAATTTATAAATGCTATACATTGCAACTATCATAATTTTATTAATTCCATTTAAAATGTGTATGAGTGTTAGCAACATAGTTACTTTAAGAAACATAATTTAAATGTTAGTATTTTCAAAGGAAGTTGTCTCTTTCTTGCATCTTAAACATTTAGATATTTTTTTTCACATTCTCATCTTGAATTGGTTATGTTGTTCTTGCACATTCCTACAACTTAGGCTGCCTTTGTGAAACAAAATTTTTGTATAAAACGTGCTGTGCGTAAGGGAAGCTAGAAGAAAATGGTGTATTTGCTCCCTTTCGCAGGGATGGTGTCTCTTAATGGCTAGCATATTTCTAAGTCAGGACGATGAACTATTTTTGTATAGATAATCAGATTATGTTGTGTAAAGTTTAGTCCAAAATATTTTACAAACCTGGTCTAAGTGTTGATCAAAATAATAATAACCATTTTTTAAATATATATTCAGAAGACTATAAGGTCTAATGTTCATGCAATTTAGTGTTGGGAAATTGATTAGAAATAATAATATATAAATGTGACAGAAAATAATGGAAAATCCATTGTTCACTCTTTTATCAAATTGTATTTCAGTGTAAATTCAATGTTATTCACATTATAATTTGTTTTCAGGGTCAAATCCTTGCTAACATGAAGGCAATGGACTCTGATTGGTTTGCTCAGAACTATATGGGTCGTCAATCCAAGGTTGGAGTGCCGGACATGAATAAGTTCAACTCTTGGGGCGGGTCACTCAGTATAGGTCATCCATTCGCTGCTACAGGTAAATAATGGCTGAGCAAAGCTTTTAATAAACACCCGGACTCGTGCTGGCAGATAATTTTGAATGTGCTGTGTAAAGCTATTTATCTTTGCTGTATTATGTTTTTGGGGGTGGATCAGTCATGGTTTATTCTTCTTTTAACATGTCTGGATGTTGTTTGTGAACTATGCAGTTTAGGTGGTTGGGGGACAAACCGAGAGGCAGTGTAGTGTGCAGACATCTGGAGCATTAGAATGTTAGGGTCAGAAACTGAGCAATCTGTTGTTGAATGGAGGAGGGTGGGAGACAATGCTAAGGAGGTATAGAAATACATTGCTTAAGAACTCAACATTTTTCCATTTCTAGCCGGCAAAGGGTAGAGGCTAAAGGCTGTCTTTTGAAGAAAATGAATCAATATAGCTCATTCCCTCAACCTAGGTTTTATTCTATTGAATCTTATCAGGATGGAGTGTGGAAAACGTAACACAACTTCCTAAAACAGGAAAATTAAAAAATTACAAAAAGGAAAAAAGCAAAATTGGTAAAGAATGATAAGACACTAACAGTCCGAAAGAAAGAAAAAACCCAGTTGGAGTATGAATGTTTTATTTGTGTGCTCGTGTCAAGCTTACTGTTGAGGTGATCTACAGTAGCCCCATGGTTTCTTTGGTGCTGACTGACAGCTCACAGCTGACTTCTGACAGTCAACATTTAGGTACAATACCTAAATTTTGACCGTCAGAAGTGACAGCTGCTAAACACATGTTTTTGTAGATCATACGGTTCGGTGTAGGGATACATAATTTGGTCTGGTAACTTTTCAAAGCTTTTATCTGTCAGCTGTGAGCTGTCAGTCGGCACCAAAGAAGCCATAAGGCTAATGTACAGTAGCCCCATGGCTTCTTTGGTGTTGACTGACAGCTTACAGCTGACTTCTGATGGCTTTGAAAAGTTCCCAAACCAAATTATATATCCCTACACCGAACCATATGATCTGCAAAAAACATGTGTTGAGCAGCTGTCACTTCTGACAGTCAAAATTTAGGTATATACCTAAATATTGACTGTCAGCTGTGAGCTGTCAGTCAGCACCAAAGAAGCCATAAGGCTACTGTAGCAAGTATTGTCATTGTAAAAACAGATAAAAACATAATCATGTTTCATGTGCTTTGATTTATTGAATTAGTAAAGCGGGTTCTCAACTACCCAGATTTGTCTGTGATGTATATGTCTCCCGATACATTTTGAACACATTAACCTATTTCATTCAAACTTGGCACAGTTATTCTTTGAACCTTCATACAGAACAAGTTTGTTGGGAAAGAAAATCAATCAAAGGCTTAGAGAGTATGCAACCTTTATATGTAAAAAAAACATTGCGTCTAGCTTTAATTACTCCATGTATTTACCTTTTACGCTATTTTCTGATGTTATTTGGCTGAAAATTGGTATAAAGGTGCAAACTACTGTAACTACAATGAATAACAATTAAGTTTTTAACTATTTGAGGGGTGGAGTAGGGAGGTAATTGAAGGCCCTGTAAATGAAGTGTTCCCATGCCCCCACGTATGCTAGGGGCAGCCTTGGTGAAAGTTGGCTTTCTATAAAAATCACGGCTTGGATTTATGTAAAAGATTGGTGAAAATTGCTATTATTACAGGTAGATAAATCAAAATACAACACATAAAAAAAGCCAATTAAAATAATGCACACCTTGATATTAATTTGTTAACCAGTGATTAGTTTTTTATAATGGTAGTCTTAATAAAATGAAAGCTGATTGAACACGTATATTAGGGTTTGCGGAGGTCACTTTTTAAATGTGAGGCAAAGTCGAAGCAAAACTTAAAACGGGCAAAGAAAATCAATGTCAAAGATAGGATTTTTATTGTTGTCATTTAACGTTACTTTAAATTTTAAATCGACCATTAAGTATGCCTACATCTAGGTTAAAATAAAGGCATAGAGAATGTTAAAGCTCTCAATATTATTCTAGGCTGACATATTGTATCTAATTTATTTCTGTTTAAGGAAACAAAGTAAACACAACACAAATAATTAAAGTATTTCACTTTCATATTATTGGACTTTAAAGCTTTATAAAAACAAGACAATCAAGATCTTTAAAATACATAAACACATAAGAATTGGAAAAAATGTTTAATCAAGGTGGCCTACTTCGTAAATTGTCATTCAGAATCACAAGTTGTCAAACATGTGGCGGAAGCAAATTTTGACGCCTTTCTGTCACTATGTTGCCTGTTGTGGAGAAAAATATGTTACTATTGTCCTGGGTAGCAGGTATGATTAGGTACCTAGCTGCTACATTAGGGTAAGTATGATAACCTTTCTCCTTCCACCAAATCCAAGGGTCTTCTTTTCAGTCAATATGCTTCTCGTCCAAGTAGTTCTAAACTTCATTAGTCACTGAATAAAAGAGAGATTTGTTTGGTAGCTCATCAATTGCAGACCAGAGAGAAGTGGTTGTACTTGGTCCTTGTTCATCACATGGTTGCGTTTCAAAGCTTTGAGATTTGTTTACTTCGACTTGGCTTAGGAACTTAAACTTTGCTTCAAAAAAAATATCAACTTTAACTTCGCTCCAAAAAGAATTCGGACATCAAGGATTATGAAGCTTCACTGATAAAAAATATTGACAGCTAAAAGATTTAATTTATGGTCATTTAGTACCATTTTAAGTTGTTGCAAATTGATATTTATAATCTAACATAATTAAATTGCATCTTGTGATAGTAATTCTATTTATAAGATTAGAATACTTTTAAAAAATTGTGCGATAAAATTCTTCAGAGTAGAGCTGGGCTGATAAACTCTTTTGCAGATATTGTCGACAACCGATGCTGATTGCACATCTATTGAACAAATATACAGGATGGCGCAAAAATAACACACCTTTTTAAAATATGTGTAACTTCGTTGATGTTCAAATAAAAAATTATAAGACTTTCGATTTCAGGTAACCCTAAAGAAAGAAAGAAATCGCAGGCAGACAAATCTGATGAGAGTGGGGGCCAAGGGACATGGCCGGAACGTGAGATTACGTGTTGGGGAAACATTTGTCGAACAACTGTCATCGAAGCCCTTGCCATGTGGGCTGGGGAGCCACATTTCTTCCATTTTGACGTGTAAACTTTGAAGTTGTGGATGCAAAAAATTTGTAGCACTTTGACATTGCGCCTTGAAGTCATTGTTATTGTAACTTCTTCGTTGTCAAAAAAGTAAGGTCCAGCAATCCCCACTTTCGAAAGACCGCACTAAACTAACCTTAGCACTATGAAGATGTCTTTATATTTAATATAATAATTTATAATTTAGATAATAATATATTACATATAATATTATAATTTATATTGAAAATCAACGATGTTACACTTATTTGAAAAACATGTGTTCTTTTTGCGCCACACTGTATTATATTTATTAATAATGGGATAAATTAGCGTCATCAAGACAGACCATGGGAATAGCTTCTAAAATAAGCAGACAAAAGAATTAGGTGATGCTATCATTACTAGGTTTACCAAAACAAAAAGCTACAAAAGGTATTTTTAGATATTTTTTATTGAAGTACAAATAAAAATATTCCCAGTCAGTGGAAAGTTTTGTCTTTTGCGTTTGTTATATTATTAATCCTCAATTAAATGATGAATATATTAATCCTCAGTTAAATGACAAAATAACTAAACTATTTACAACTGTAGTAAATTGGTACAGTCAACATCACGCTTGAACGCGCTATAAGAACTGATCTCAGCGGGTGATCGATTGAATGCTCAGAAATCGGCATGTAGCTTATGTCACGCACCAGAAAAACACACGATAACTGAACCTGGCTCTTTGCAGCTAGCCCCTAGAGTACGCAATAGTACAATAGTGAAACGTTATCTTGGATACATTTGTTGTTTTTGTTGTGTGAATAATTTACGGTTTCATAAATAAAATATAGTTTAGTTAATTCAGCCAGTGGAAAAAATAGGGGGTATATAAAATATAAATAATTCAAAACCAAAACTAAAATTATTTAAGTAGAAAGCAAAATGCTTTTTGCATGCACAGGCGTTGGCTCATACTGAAAGGTGTAGGTAATATTTCATATTCTGTTGGTATACAACTCGTATTCAATTAGAACTACTTTAGTCATAGCCATTATATATTTTTTTATTGTATTTAGCTTTATTATTTGAGTAAATCTTTATCTCTAATATATTTATCAAGTATTTCATGATTTTAAATCAGCCTTAAGGTGAATAAAATTTAATGGTTTATTTTTTTTTAGAATGGTTTTTTTGTTTATTATAAAATAAAATATCTAACGTAGAGTTAAAGAATTTGTGTTTATTTGCAAGAGACTGTATTTAAATAACCTAATTGGGGGGAAAACATAACAATCATGGAGGAAAATTACCAGATTCTGTTAATTGGTGTTTTGTTTGGATACCAGAACTGTCCAAGAATGATTCCTTTGATACAGTAAGAATTGAGGGGTTTTTAGCACTGTGTATTCCTTGAATTAGAGGATGTGTACCCACATTTGTGTGGAGTGTTTGGGAAACCATTTAAGAAAACCCTTTCTCAGTACACATGACCGGGATCGAATTACAATTTCCCTATCATGAATTGAGTTTAATATCTCTAAGAAAAACATTTAAAAACAAACACAAACCTACTCCATGTTGAATAAAAAGACTGTTAAGGTGCAGAGTATGTTTACATTACTTCTGTTTGTGCTGTAGGTGTTCGACTGGCGACCCATTGTGCCAACAGACTGATCAGGGAGAATGGGCAGATAGCTCTGATTGCAGCTTGTGCGGCAGGAGGACAGGTATGTGCACTTCACTTTATGGGTGTTGGGGAAGATATTTGACCTTCACAAACAGTCAAAAGGAACCACAGACTCATAGTGGTTTCCTGAACTCTACACTTTAAATTGAAATGCACACTGCCTGGTGATTGGTTACTCCAGAAGGAAGGATGTTGATGGCTTCAAGGGTCACTCTGTGCAACGTTACATCTGTTCCGGAAACTCCCGCGCCGCGCGTTTGAAGCTCTCAAGGTTCACCCCTCATCCTCCCTCTTAAATTCACAGTAACCACCAATCACAGTGTGACTTGGCAGTCAGTGTGCTAGATTAAAACCAGAGATGACAGGGCCTGCAGCTTTGAAGTACAAGCTGTACGGTAGTATAATTCTCTGACAAATTAACAATAATATTTTAGGGATGGATTGGTTCTGTTCTTAAAAAAATATTATATTCTTTATTATTTAATAGGGGTGTGCGAAGCTTTGAAAAATTCTAAGCTGAATCGATTCTTGGTGTACTTCGTATTTGATTCGAACTTCTATTTGGCTTCGGCAACCATTCAAAGCTTTGTCTGCTTTAGAAGTCTAATGATTATCTTACACTTAATTTTATATTAATAAGAGTCAACTGAAATTACCTCAAGAAATAAAATATAGTTTTATTGTTTATAATTTTAGAACAAGTTTGCTTTATTTTCTTGGTGGAATCGGGAAAATGTCCTTAACACTTTAAATTTCAAGACGGCTTTGACATTAAACCTCTAACCGCCTTGCTCACAAACACTGATTGGTACCCACTGAAGATGAATTTATTCCTCTTGAAAGTTTAGGATTAAAGTAAATAAATAAAAATATTTATTTTTATTGTGTTTAGTTAAACTTTAGAAGTACAGTATTTCTTGACTATTTAAAATCTTATAAAATCCACATATGCAGCCATTTCAGTTGTTTACTACATGAATCTCTATGTTAAATTCAAACTCCTGCTAATGCATAGACTAGCGGCAGAGAGTTGAGAGATAGTCGAATGCATGTGTGAGGAACATGACATTCCTTAAATTATTTTTAAAAAACTTACACAAATAGTGAGTACTTCTAAAGAAAAATTGCTGTTAATTTAGAGAAAATATCAAATATTTAACTAAAACAATAATTAATAGAAATCTTATCAAAAAATTGGTTATTTTGTACATACACATAAAGAAGTAATTTATGAGTAAAATTATCATCAAGGTCGTGTGATTTTCGAGATTTGCTATAGGCACTTAAGCTTTCAAAATCGGAACCATTTTTTGTTATTGTAATCTACCTGGCAAGATTTAAATGAATCAATAAAATAAAAAAGCTACTTTGTTGATTTGTAAAACAGAAAAACTAAAATTTGGTTACCCTGGACTTCCCAAACCTATAAAGGTACCTGCCGAATTAACTTCCTCATATTTTTCTAGAACCTTGTTCTTGAACGTCCATGTTTTTGTTAATTTTATCTTGTGTGTGAAAGGTTAGTGAAAACAATACACATAAAAAAGTTGTTTTAAAATAAAGGTAATGTGAATATAACATTTATATTTTGGCAATGAGCTACAAATATTAGTATTAAAAAAGTTAGATAAATATACTCAATGTCAACATAATATTTTTAATCAAAATTATAAAAAAAATATTCAAAACTTCAATTCGACTTCAAAAATATTTCCCATATTTGAGTCTTCTTTGCTTTGAACCAAAAAAGTGGATTCACACCCCCCTTTGATTTAATCTAATTGAATTATAAATATATTTTATGAGTAAATTATTTAAACAAAATGTATATTAAGTTGTTATACAAATAATTTTCAATTTGACATATAAATATTTTACAGGGCCATTTTATAAAGTTTTAAACTAAATTATAGGAGTGGTCGGACAGAAATATTTCTATCGGGTGGGTATTAGAAAATGACACTTAGGCACGGGCAGATTCGGGCGGGCATTTCATTTTGCAAACAACTTTGTCACAGACCTATTATATTTCAAGTTGCAAGCTAAAACTTAAAACAATCACATTTGATTTTTTTTTTTAATAGTTAGTTTAACTCTAGAATGTATACTAGAGCAGATTTCACTTTTCTTTGTTAAAGCTCTGTTCCTAACAAATCTGGTTGGTAATAATCAATTAAAGAAATGTATAGAAAGCTAATTTGAATTAAGTTTTTGCAAGCGTAGGGCCTAGAATTCTCAATGTGGAAATGTTGAATTCGTTATGTTGTAGGCTTGTAACCTGTGAGAAACGTTATTGTAGTTTTGTTGAAAGCAAACATAATAATTTACCAATTAATAAAACATAATACTTACCTTTGTTTAATATTAGTTGAGTTGAAATAATTCAACTATGAATATCAGTTGAACTTTTTTTTTTTCATTGTTTTAATTAGAGGTTAGTGCTATCATAATATTATATACTTACCAAGTTCTTGAAATGCCCGATCGAAATACGGGCATACAAAAATACTCTCCCGACATTCCGGGACTTTTAGATGCCTGATTTATTGCCTGAAATTTCGGGTGCCCGACCACCCCTACTAAATTACCTATTTTTGGGGACGCATGGCTAACTAGTAGTTAGTGGAACTTTCAAGTCTGATTCCCTTCCCTCATCCTCATCTTGAACTGTTTCCAGCCTCTGGAGAGAGAAATGGCTCCTCCCACTCCTCTTCTTCCCCTACTCTTACACTTGATGTTATCTACTCCTCCCACTACTCTTNCTTGATGTTATCTACTCCTCCCACTCCTCTTCTTCCCCTACTCTTACACTTGATGTTATCTACTCCTCCCACTCCTCTTCTTCCCCTACTCTTACACTTGATGTTATCTACTCCTCCCACTCCTCTTCTTCCCCTACTCTTACACTTGATGTTATCTACTCCTCCCACTCCTCTTCTTCCCCTACTCTTACACTTGATGTTATCTACTCCTCCCACTCCTCTTCTTCTCCTACTCTTACACTTGATGTTATCTACTCCTCCCATCTTTTACTTAGTCACCCGCCTCGGTGGCATAGTTGGCTAACGCGCTTGTCGTGTTGAGCTCAACCGCTGAGGACGGGGAGATCGAGGTTCGAATCTCGGTCAGGTGAACTGGGGGTGGTTTTTCCTAAATGGTTTTCCACTCTCCCTCCACGCAAATGCGGGTTCACTTCCGCGTATAACCCGAACGGGTAGTAAGACGCGGTGCTAAATATTATTATTATTTTACTTAGTCTCCCTTGCATTATTTTCCCTACAAACTTCAACTTTCCCCCACCCCCGTGAAAGGGAATAAAAATAACGTCCAATTTAATAATCCATGGGATAAAATAGTTATTGATTACTTTTAAATTATCAGAATAAATACATAATAAATATTTTATCGTTAGATTTTAAATGGAATACAATAAATGCATGGGTTTTTAGGTATATTATTTTTAAGTATTATTTTAGCAGAGAATAAAATTACAATCGATCTTTGCGAGTCCACTGTGTATAGATGACTATTTTTTATATTTGTTGTTATTATTACTATTTTATTTATTTCATCTAATCATCCATGTTGAATGTTTAAATTATATTTATGGCAGCATTCAATATTGTCAATATCCGGGCTTGTGAAGTCTAGTAGTAATAAGTCTACCTCAACCTCTTTGGATCAGTGTATTGTAATTGTAATACAGTTACCGTTAGTAACTTTTGTTTACAGTGTTTTTTAATTTATTTTGATTCACATCATCTGCATGGCATAATTTTGATATATATTAATTTAAAAGGATATATTGAATTGTAATATTTTCACCCTATTTAAAATAGTAGTGTTCATAGGGAGAGCTTGCTTGAAGGAATTTGTTGAACATATTGTGGGTGGCTGCTCATAACGAGTATTGCAGTGTTTGGAGTTCCACTCCATATTATTTATATTGTCTCTTTTAACCAATATCAATGGATTAATATTTTTCAAATCCTAATCTCCAATTTGTGTATTTGAATCTTAAATCTGAATCTTGGAAAAAATTATGAACATAGAGGACATATGAATATAATAAAATAACTTAAATAATAACTAAATGTTAACATTCTTATGACTTGAAAGTCATACATTGTCAAGTGTTAAATTACTGGTCTGGGGCCATGTTGTTAAGGTGCGGAATAAGGAAGCGGGATTAATATTACAGGTTTTTTAGCATTAAATTTTTGTTGCCAAAATAAGTTAAATATTTCTCCAGTAGCAATATAGAGTTTAGTTTTCTGCACGTGCTAATATCAACAGATCTTGAATATCCGTCAAGGGTGTCATGGAATTTTGGCAAAACTTTTTCTCACTATTTAAAAGGTTTTTACAAAATTCCAGGACACCCTTGACAGATATTCAAGATCTGTTGTTATTAGCATGTGCAGAAAACTAAACTCTACGTTGCTACTGGAGAAATATTTGATTTATTTTGACCAAAAAACTGTAGTGCTATAAAAACTGTAAAAGTACTTTTGCTCTCTTCGGCCACACCTTAAGTTCATCCCATAATTATAATTGGTTCTGGACTACCAATAAACAGTATTAGAGCTTTAAAGCAAATTTCACTTGGAAAATTGATATAAAAAAATTATAAGAATGTGCGTCTTGAGCCTGAACGTTTCTCGAATATCCTTACAAGAGCTCGATCTTGAATTTTCAAGTCTCACACATTCCTAATATAATTCCTAAGTGGTTTTAACAAAGTATGAAATAAATTAATTTTGATGTTATATTTCATTCTTTTCGTAGGAAATTTATAGAATAATCGGTCATTATGTATTACTGAGAATAATAATGAACCTAACCTTACCTAACGAGCTACCTTATTTTAAAATAATCTAACCTGACAAACAAATTCTAGGGATTAGGTGAACCTGCAAGACTTATATAGAACTGGATAAAAGAATTAATAACTTAATATAGAACTTCAAAATGACAAAGAACTTGAAATTAGGTACACAACAGCAAACCTCATGTATTTTATACTTTGCCGAAACCACTCTGGTATTGTATAGAAAGCTTTGGCATTTTAATTGAACGCCTGGATTTCCCACAATTCTGGTGACATGTACACTTCATGCAGTTTAGGTCCCAGAGCCCCACTTTAAAGCGGAACATAGCCTATAGATTATAGAAAAAAACTAAAATATGGAGAAAACTTCTTGAAATTGATAGAAAATTAAAATTATATAAAATGAAACCTTATTTAATTAATCATTTTAATTCATAAACAGCCGACAGCAATCCAGTTTATTTCAAGATTGGTGCCTTTGACCCATAAAAAGTCGTCACAGCGGCTAATACTGTTTCTCTTTCAAAAAAAGGTTGGTCATCAAATGCTAGGTTTACAGTGTATAATAAAAAGAACTTAACTTTGTGTTGTAGTCTGAAAAGTAGCATGCTTACCTTGCATCGTTTCACTGTAGTATGGCTTATAAGATAGGGCCATAGTGCAATCATTTAAGGTAGTATGTACTACTAACTTCGGTGGTTGAATGGTCTAAGGCATCATTCTCGTGTTAGACTGGCTTGCTGATAACAGGAAGATTGAGGTTCTACTGGGGTGGTTTTTTACTAAATGGTTTCCCACTCTCCTTCCATGCAAATGCAAGTAAATTACCTCATCCTTATCCCATTAGAGTAATTTTTATAAATGCAAATAAACTGAACAGTTATTGTGATTTAAAAAAAGTATGTGGACTGGCACTTTTTCGGTGTAAATGGAATGTACATGAGTGAGTATGTGATAATGAAGTGGCCATGAGATAAACACTCTCACACACACACACACAGAACAAGTATTTACTTAAAACAGCTGTCAGCATGACACAGCAGCCTTCCTCTCTCAAATGGACTGGTTTTCTCAAGGTTATCACTGTGTGGTTGAGTGGGGGAATGACAGGTAACTAATAGATTAGAGATGTATAACGTATAGTGATAGTGAAGGAAGCCATCCAGTTTGTTCTCATGCTAACACCCACAGTAAGGAATTTGATTGGGTATTCAGAGCATTGCCTACAGCCACTTGTACAGCAGGACCCACATATCCGCGGGTAATACTTTCCTAGATCTACTGCGGCTACATGAAACCCCTGATAATACTGAACTATTCTATTACATGATATTCATGTAACGTACATAAATACAGTAAAGTTTAATTGATAAATCATTCACAGTGAGACATAACCAACATTAAATAAAGTAACAATAACGTGTACTTTACACTACACTGTACTTAATATTCTCCATTCTTCTTGTTCTGACAATCATTGATGATGATAGTAATGATTATGAGTCAAGTTATGTACATGGTTGGCACAGTTGAGCTGCTGATAGTACAGCCAGTTCTCGCTTGGCGCGTGGTTTGAAACTTAGAAACAATTTTTTTTTTCTTTGATTAAAACTAAATATAATTAGGCAGCTGTAGACCGCGGTTACTGAATCAGCGGATACGAAGGCCTACTGTACATCATTGGGTGACCAAACTCAGACCACCCCTTAATTTAAATCTGAAAAAAAACTTATTTATAGTCTTTTTTAGTCTAATAAATAATATTAATTTTTCAACACGCTATCTATTCAAGCCTCCATTTTTTTTATCGCTTTGGCAACATTGCAAGTTTTCAGTTATTTGTCAAATTCTTCAAACATGTAGTTACACATAATATGTTTGTTTTATGTGTATTTTTATATGAAAAAGGAATATTTATGAAAATTAAAACCATGTATAGCTGGCTGTTAAAGGTGTATGTTTGTTCCTATCTTGGCCTAACCTAACTATCCTTTCAGGTTGGAGTCCTTCTCTATCAATCACTGACTTTGCATTATTTTACTGTGTTTTGACAGTCTCATACATTTTGAAACCATTAGGCTATGATTGATGATAGATTAGAGGGAGACTAGCTCTTGTCATCTTACCCCCCTCCCCATAACCACCACCTACCCGGTCTCTTTTTATCATTAAATATATTTCTAATCACTTCTTGTATATAATAATTTACAACTTCATATGTTTTTGTTTGCCTTGGAAAACGACACCTTAGCAAGGTTGGTAACATCTACTGCACCAAGGGATCAGGTTCAGTTTTCTGTGTGGCCAAACAAAATTTAATTGGTGAAATGTTGATTTACCCTTTCAGAATGTTGAATTAACGGTCAGGGACTGGATGTTGTGTCTATCCTAGTTTTAAGTTGGATTATAAACCGTATGAAGCTATGCTACAACAGGCTGAAAACAGTAATGGAAGTAAAAGATATGTTTATCTATAGCACTTAATAGAGAAATTAATATTCAAGATGTATGCATTTTCTTGTGTAACAAAGAATTGTGCTCGGTCATTTTGACCGTGTGGCAAGAAATTGTCTCCAACATACAGTTAGGTTTTTAACTTAAAACTTTGAAAGAAATTATAGGGCATATATATTTATCTATATTTGACTTTACTTACACTTAAAACTTAACCTGATTTTGGTTGGAGGAACAGTAGTGAAAATTCAAATATATTTCTTTGCGGCCGATATTAATAACATTTTACTTTCTTTTTTGTATTATTCTATAGATATTGGTAATATTTATAAACAGTCGAGGCTGCAGATACAATGACTTTATGTATGAAAATATTAAAATGGTTTAGTAAAACTACTGTTCTTCCTATCAAAATTCAGCCTATACCTACCTGGGTGCTCAGATGAATTAAAGACCTTTAATTTTATTATAATGAACACTAAACACATTTTAATAACATTCAAACAAGATTGTAAAAGAAATCAATCTGTTTTTCTCAGACCCCTCTGCAAGACACAGATACCAACAATCCCTGATTTTCAAAGGAAGTATATTTTAGAAAATACTACATAATACAGTGTTATGTGGCCAACACCAAGTCTGGGCAGATGCCTCCAAGGCTAGAAGTGATGGCTAACAGACAACATGTTTCTTTGTATGGTACTATTGATTGGCGACAGAGATGGGGGGTTGGGGTTGTTTGAAAGTGCAGTCTGTGGTGACTCGTACTTGATGGCTTGCAAGAGACACACTAGTTTATGACTACTGAACTGCTCAAATAGTGTTTCACCCTAATTACTTAGTTTATATAGGACTTTAAAACATTTATTACTATTGTTTGGTTAAATTACATTATTTAGAATATTAGTAATATTGCTAACTATTCTTCATGCAAAAGATGAAAAAAAATAATCTTAACTTGTGAATAAATTTGTACTGGTGTTTAAATAATTATAATAAATGATTGATAGTTTATACCCGCAGATGAGCAATTTGAATACATTTTAAAGCCGTATAAAACACTGATATTACTTGTACTTCCCCTCCCCCTTCACCTTTTTTCAAATAGTGGCTACAGCAATTTTCAGTTTTTTATTATGATAATTTTTATGTTCACCTAACTCATAGAAATCTTGGTTTCGTTATGTTGTTGACTTGTAACCTGTGAGAAACGTTATCATAGTTTTGTTGAAAGCAAACAATAATTTACTAATTAATATTAATATTAGTTGAATTGAAATAATTCAACTATGAATATCAGTTAAATACTTTTTTTTTTCAGAGTTTGAATTAAGAGGTTAATGCTATACTTAGCAAGTTCTTGAGATGCCCAATCGAAATATGAGCATAAAAAATACTCGCTTGACCTTCTGGGATTTTTAGATGCCCGACCTCCCCCACTACTAAAACACCTTATATCTAATAGATATTTTAATTACAGAATTCAATGTACTAACAACAATAGTAACATAATTTATCAGTAGGTATGTTATTCATATATATATATATATATATATCAAATATTTTCAAAAGATTAACCATGTATCCAATTTTAATGAACTTGAAAGGAATAAAATATTTTAAAAAACCTTTGAAATGAATGTTTAATAGAGATTAGAGGTGGAATTCTTGAGTCCCTAAGTATACTGCATTCGATATTTAAAAGAAGTAAACTTGAAACTATGACTTAGTGGTTTTAGAGTCATGTACTGCTTTTTGATGGTTTAGCATCAACATTAAACTAAATATTGTAATTCATGCATTTAGCAAAAATATTAAAACTATTTTACTCCTTAAATCAACTATTATATTTATTTCTTCATGTATTCATAATTTTTTTCAAGATTTGAATCTGTAAAATATTGGATTCAGACCATCTCTATACATAATATTTTAAATATTTAATTGATGCCTACTTTAAGTATAACATCATTAACTTTCTCAGGCTATCCTATCATCCATTGATTGCATCTAAAGCAAACAGTTATAAAATGTGTGTGTCTATACTAATTGTTTTGTTTTACAGGGTGTTGCAATGCTTGTGGAGAGACACCCTGATGGTCAAGTGTGATTGCCAACCAACTGAACAACTTATGCAACTATCAATGCAAATATGCACTCACCATTTTCTCAATTAAGAGGTTTGCGATATTTTTGTGCAAGTTAGGGCCAAACGTTGTGGTTGGAGATGCACTTTTCTTTATCTCGGGTGGTGCTTTCTTAACTTTAATAATTTAGACAAAGTAAGTTAAGTATGTATATTTTCTTACAAACCTGTCAAGCATTTCCAATTTGTATATAGAAATAGGTGAGATTCTTTTTGTACATTTGATTAAACATTGAAGGGAGCATAGAAGGGAAAGCCCCAACAGTTACCAGAAAACTGTTGGCCTCAAAGCTCACAACTAAAACACAACTTACAAAAATATTGGGACTCATCATTCCCTCTCTTCTGCTAAAGAAGGGGACTGAGGTACCCCGAATATATCATAATTAATTGTTTTAATTGTGAATTTTGAGTCTATAGTTATCTAGTAAGTGTGTAGTTGTGCACTTCTATCCTCCTTTCAATGTTAAATTTAATACAGCCGTTTGGCGCATTTAAAAAGTTTAAATGAATCCTCAGGAATATAATATTTAATGGAACAAAGCATACGTTATCCCTAGAATGTAATGTCTCCAAAGATTTATTTTATATTGAGAAGTATTCGATTTGCTGAAATAGAATTTATCTATGTTAAGTAATAAATATCTTCTTTGCAAAGTTTTTATATTTATAAACCGATTGTTACAAATTACCCACTAGAGCAGCGTTTCCCAAATTGTGGCATGCTTACCCCACCTCTGCACAACAGACCCTCGAGTTTCATTAACCATAAAATATTATTTGTGATAAAGTCTGATAAATTAATATAGAGTTAAACATGATGTCATATATACTGTTATTAACCTTTCTTTCCCCCTTTTCTGGCTTTGTTTTGTTTTATTTAAATTTGTAAGATCATTTTACAAACTTAAAAATAATAAGTATATACCTTATTTTAAGTTGGTAAGGCCATGGCCCCAAGAGGGGTATGCGGCTGTCGAAAGTTTGGGAAACATTGTACCAGAGGTTACTAAATTACAATTTATCAACTCAGTCAA
The DNA here is from genome assembly GCA_902151425.1 of Timema shepardi. Lineage (NCBI taxonomy): Eukaryota > Metazoa > Arthropoda > Insecta > Phasmatodea > Timematidae > Timema > Timema shepardi. Next base: position 59,164 of record CABFVX010001777.1, read on the forward strand.
GTCAAAACAAACTTTGTACAGATAATATTAGTACTCTACGTTGTTTAACTGTGTATGTTAGCCAAGTGTGTTTGTGCATCTGTGTTAAGGTGTGAATGTAGTTCAGCAATTGTCTTAGCATTTTTTATATCAACACTTTTTGGCCCAAATGTTCATCCAAAAGAAAATGTTTAGTTTTCTTCACATGATATCAACATTTGTTGAATATATGTCATCAGTGTCTTAGAATTTAATGACTACTTTTTCTCTTCATTTAAAAAGTTTCTCATCTAATGTTACTTTGCTCATGTCCTGTCCTTTTCTCACATGTCCTTACACAGCAACTTCAAAACATTGTTTAGTGCCCTAATTCACTTCGATGTGTGTGATTTGTGTAAATGTACTATATTACTATTTTACTATAATAATATATAACTCATTTTTTAAATGCAAACAATGAATTTTTTTTTTCCTTCCCTCTTTGAAAGTATTAAATATTTTTAGTATTACTTTTATCGTCCATAAAGGAAATCATCCTTTAAAAAGTTTATATTATAATTTATTACATCTTGTTATAAGATAATTGAGCGTTAGATACTATTTTTATTCAAAGCAATTAGTTATCCTCCTAGAGCATAAGATCTCAATATTATGATTTCAGACAACGCAATGTTAGGAAAATGTAACTCGTTTAGGTTGCAATATTAATAATTTTTCCCACCATTTAAGGGGACATGAAAAAAAGAATCTTGGACTGACTAAAAACTTTAACCATAATATTACAAAGACAACTAATATTTTTGGATCAAAAAATAATTTATTTTGTAAATATTTCGGCTATAGCTAATTCTTGACAGGATAAACCAAAATGCCAACAATGAGCCTAAATTATATGAAACATTAATGCTTGATAATTATTTCAAAGTTGTAATCTCTCTTAAGAAAAACATCTTCACTTTTTGAGATACATTTTGTTTTATTTTCATCTTTTCCATTAAGTGTAGTCAAGATATTAAACACTCCCACCCGTCCCCTGCAATTAAGTCATAAATTACAACACTAAATATTATAATTATTGGTATATATTAACTGTTAAAATAAATCTGGTTAGCTTAAATGTTTTTGTGGCTAGTGTCAAATTTCTTAACTGTTGCTTCTGTAGTAAATATTTCTTAAATTGATTTAAAGGGTAAATGTTCACCAAGATGCTGTTATAGATGCCAAAAATATTCAAGGTTCTTTTAAAATAACTATTAAGATCACACCATTTATTTTTAACCATAGTGCTAGGATTGATTAATATTTACAAAAAGATGAGACTAGCTACTTTTTTCAAAATACAAGATATTAACCATCACGAATACTGTAATTCATTCCTTTACTATCTGCATCTCAAGTTAATTTCTATATTTACTCTGCCACACAAGTGGTTTCTGGTCTGATTATATTATGTTTTAAGAAATTATAGATTCAAATTTTGAGCTTAAGTTTATTTAGGAGGTTTAGGGTAATAAAACAGGCATCTAAAAATCCCGGAATATTGGGCAAGTCTTTTTTTATGCCTGTATTTTGATCAGAAATCTCAAGAACTTGGTAAGTATATAATACTATGTTAGCACTAACTTCTATTTCAAACTTTGAAAAAAAAAGTGTTTAACTGATATTTATAAATTATTCTTTGCTTTAAAAAAAACTATGATAGCGTTCATCATTTCCAGATTGAGATTTTTAGGCTCGATGCTTGCAAAAACTTGATTTAAATTAGTTTTCTTTACATTTCTTAAATTCATTATTATTAACCAAATTTGTTAGGATATGAATAGAAAAGTACACATCAAATGAACATTAAATAGGAAACAGTCATTTTGCATTTTGTGAATCTTTTAACTTGATCTTTTTTTAAAATTAAATTTGAAATTGTATAGGCCTGTTTGCAAAATGAAATGCCTGTGCCTGAGTGCCTGTAATTCCCACCTGATACAAATATTTGCTGCCCAACCACCCCTAGTTTATTTAGATTCAAAATTTCAAATTTAATCCAAATCTTCCAATATTAATATTAAAAATTATGACTCAAATTCTAATCTTTGCAATAATTGTATGTGGATTTGAAATTTTGCACAGGATTAGTAGGAAGGGTGAAAGAAAAAGTGTGAGCAGTTGTTTTTTTTTACAATAATAAAAGAGTAAATCCCTGTATTGCCATTTATTCCTTACGAAGCGAAGGCAACGTCACCTTCCCACCCCGCAGCAGAGCCTGCTGCCTGTACATGTTCTCGCACAGCTTGGTCCAAAATATTGTAGATGTCCCGACAGCCCTGCAAAGCACGGTCCAATACTTTGGGCAAATGGTCCAAATGAAAACGTTGGGACATTTCTAGCAAGGCCACCTGTAAAAACATAGTATACATTAATATGGCAATTAGACTGCTAGTTTATACTTGGTATTAAATAACAAGTTTCAGTTTTAAACTTCTTTCCTGTGTAAGATGCATCTATACTTCTAACAAAGGTGGTAGAGAGAATTTAATGAAAAGAGGACAGCAGGGAGTGTTTTTCTATTGGTATGTAAGAGACTTGATATGGGCAAGAGAAGTGTAAGGAAGTGTTATATGGAGTACTACCCATTGTCACACATGTAACAGAAACATGGACATTGAATGTAAAGCCTTGTACTTGCTTGGAAACATTGTTTGCCAACATTGTTATTTTTGTGTATTTCCCAGCGGGAAAAACACGTTTCCTGTTATCTATTTCGAATGGGTTAAAAGAAACATTGTTGGCCAACATTTCTGACAACAAACAATGTGGGCTAGTAGGTGAGATTGATTATCTAAATTGTGCATCTCTCTTCATTATTCTGGGACCAACCATTTATAAAATAACATCAAAATTTGTAATAGATATGCGGGTCAGTTCCTAAAACCACTGCCAGAAGTGTTTGCATACAAACTATTTTGAAGTACTCTACAAACTCTTTTCTTCTTCTCTGTCTTGAAAAGATCATACCTACATACAAAGCACGAGCCATATCAGCCTCCTCCTCAACAGACATTTTTCACTCAAATGCACTCTGCACGGGAAACAAATGTTTCATCGTTGTAGTCTGGACGCGAAACAATGTTTCTTTAATATTTGCCAATAATCTGTTTCTTATGTTAGGAAACAGTTGGCCAACAATGTTTCCAAGTGCGTACTTAGCTTTAGGGAAACTTGGAAAGTGGAGGCCATGGGAATGAAGTTTGTTGGGAGCATGTTAGTTGTCACGAGAAACAAGATTAGAATGAAGTTTACTGGGAAAGAGTGGGAGTTCAGGGAGTACATGACTGAGATGGTATGGGCATGTAATGAAGATGGAAAAGGAGAGAATGGCAAAGATAATGATGGAGTTGAAATATGTAGAAAAATTAACGCAAAGGAGGAACAGATAACAGAAAGTGTTCAAGTGAGAGGAGAAGAATGGTGGAAAGATAAAAGATGGAAACATTTTACTAAACTGGCCTAGCCACATACTGGAAACAGATGATGACGTCTAACATTATATAGGAACAAACACTGAATTATACATACCATTTATACTTTCCTAGTTCAACGCTTACCTACTGCTATACAAGGACTATATTATAACAACACTCATTATTTAGTGAATGCTTTGGATGAGCATATAAGTGAGATTGTAAGGCATCCATTGATTTAGTTAGTCCATCATACACTTTTAATATAAATAACAAACCCCTCACCCTTACAGAACACTTCATGATGTTGGTTGGGACATTTAACCCATAATCCAAATATGGGCTTTGTAAATGTCCAATTTTCTACAGCCATTGTGTTGTGCCTGACATATTAAAACAAAATACTAGTCTAACAAGACATTTGACCTCATTTTCTCTCCCCTCCATAAAGACAAGCACCCTCTCCAATCACTGTCACGTAATAATTCAAAAGTTTATCAAACCTGTCCTGAAAGTGGTCTGGCTGCAACGATTAGACTTGGTCCCCCAGATACTTCCTCTAAGTGGCTGATGTCAACCAATGGCACATCACCATTGCCCAGACTAGCCGTACATGCACACATATACTCTGATATTGGGATACCGGCATCTATCAAAGCTAGAGTAGCGGCATTTACACTTGCACAGTAGTTTCCGCCGTCAGCTTGAAGAACCTGGACACAGAATATTGAACTCACATGTAAAAACCTCATATTTAATGTTCAGGAAACACAAAAACCTCTCAAATTCGAAGATTTTTTTTTCATGAAAGCTTCGAGGAACCATAACAAAATAAAAGATAATTCAGTAATAACTCACATGTAAAAAAAATTAAGAATTAGTTACGAGGTTTCACTACTAAAATGTCAAACTTTTATTTGAGATAATGGATTAACAATTACTAAAAAAAATATATTTTAGTAATGGTTTTATTCAAACACAAAAAACTAAGTGTGTATCTTATAAAAATACTTAAGTAAAAGCAACTCTAATTTTCCTATTTTTTATAAAAATACAAAAAAACTTTTATCATTTCCTTAAGGCAACATAAAATCCATGGTAATATTTGTGAATAAATGGTTTCAATGATTGCAGCTGGTCATACTCGTATGATTGATTGCAAGAGGTGCATCAAAGTGTTTTTTATGGACCAACTGCCCGGTTCATTCCATTTGGTAAAGCAGACCAGTCATCAAAATTTAACTTATTCAACTCCTTCTGGAGAATACTTCAAGGCTCTCAAATCCGTGACACAAGGCTCACATTAGTTTCATTCAATGTGTTCATAAGTTCTGAAGAAATTGTAATCAATATATTTCAAAATATAAGATCCCTTTGTACTTTTTCTGGCCTGTTCAATGATTTGTATATAATTTGAAGGTGCTTGGATTTTCTTTTTTGTTCATTGATAACCTTTTTCCTATATGTGAACAAAGAAATACGCAAAACAATGCTAGAGCTGTGACTATTTTTGACACAACTTATAACAGACCACAGTGGTGGAAATAGACTTTTTTTGCAAACAGATAATCATTGACTTTCAGGTGATAAAAGAAAGAAAAATCTCGACAAGACTTTTTTTTGTTGTATTTAGAGCAGTTGGAGTTATTAACTAAAGCAACAAGTTTTTCGTTGTTTTCAATCTATTTCCGACCAAAATCTATTAACAGTTCTTGTCTCTGATCCTCAGTTATTTCATTGCACTGTATTTTATCTATAGAATTTGTATATTTTTTTTATGTACGCCTTTCTTCCTTTTTTCTAGAGCCCTGTGTTTTTATCTTACCTTATGATCCATTCTTTTCCCTTAATTCTGGATGTTTTTGCCTAATTCCTCTATTACTTGGGTCACTTTCCTTTATTTGCCTTTTTTTCTTATCTTTCTCATCAGCACTTTTTGTACTATTTTCCAAAAATGTATTTTTGAATCACTGCCTGAGCAATCATTGGAATTTTCTGTGTTTTTTTCTTGATGTTTTCAAGAAAGTAAATCACTCAGACAAAAGCTCTATCCAGAATCTTGACATGGGTCATCCTCTAAATCTGATAAAGAATAGCAGCTACCTTCTTGGTCATTGGGCAAATCAGCTGCCCCTGATACAGTATTTTCCCTGCTAGTTGACGGAATATTGATATGATCTTGTAAATCATTTTTTAACCCGGTTCCCTTGGTTATATTCTCAGGCAAAATAAGTTCTGTAGTTGAGGTGGGTCCACTCTCTGGAGAGTTTTCTGGTTCTAAAATAGATAAGAATATGTCACTAAATTGTCCTTCTTAAACCTATTTTTTAAGTGTCAAGAAAAGGCTTGGTTGCAAAAATAATTATATGATCCTCACTACAAAAGATACTAATGAATAAGTCTCATAAAAATATATATAATCCATTTTAATAATAAAATACTTAATAGTGTATATTCCTATGAATATTTACATTTTGCTAAGATTTCAGTGAGTACTTTTTATTTTTTTTAACTAAGTTATTATAATATTATTGTCAAGAGATTCATAGACATCTTGTTGTTTGTATTAGTAGTAAAATAACTTTTTAATATATAACAAAGATATAATTTTTAAGTGCGCATAATTTGCGCACCAGCCCTCTCAGTTTTTATTAATTTGTGCTTTGGCAATTTCGTATTGTAAGGTTAAAGGATTAATCAACATAAATAATCAATTATTCAGGTTCTATGAGTTCAAGACATACCTTACAATTAATAATTGATTATATTGAGGTTTTGACGCGTCATGTGAGGGAAAATCTGCATCATGTGGGGGTTTATATATAAAAATGTGCTAGTTGGTTGATCTTGGCGAGTAAACGAACGTATATTTCGAGGTAAGTTTAGAGTGCACTTACACCACAAGAGAAATGGGCCTGCTTGAAAGATATTATTTTATTCAAATTTCTTCTATTTTTTCTTTTACTACCCCAACTTCTTAATTATATACATCAGTATAATATAACACATCCAAATGAAAACCCTATGAAATTAGAGAGGGATCAAACCACACTTACCTTTGGGAAGTTACTAGCAGAGTTAAAGTTCCCGGTTATTTCTTCTTTTCAGTTAATATAAAGTAAACTCATCTTTTCTAGACTACAGCCATGTTTCTTTTTTCTTTCGTTTAGCTGCAAGTGTCAAAAGCATGGTTTGGTTTCCGGGTTGTATTACACAGTAATTTAATAGCAGGTGCAGGGTGACAGCGCATCTGTTTTTTTAATTTGCGCGCTCATAGAAAATAACCCCATTGGTCAATGGAAAGAAAGCAAAGAGTGGTCTGGGTTCGAGAGTATGAACCACGGGGTTCACACTCCTCGGCTCAACAAGACGCTAGTCTGGTAGAAGCACATTCATTATTTTTCTAACGGCTTCCCCGCTTGACGTCTAGTGAAGTAGGCGTGCTTAGGAGGGTCATATAATGTTTGAATAGATGGGCACACTGTCCAGTTAAAGTATATCATGTACAGTGTTTATACTTTTGACAAATTGTAACTTTAAATTCATGTAATAAACTTAACTATACTCTGAAATATACGAAAGTTTAGTATCTACAAACTAGTATCCACGCATACAACTTTAAATAAGGTGGATTACAATTATTAGTAACAACGTGAGATGTTACAAATGGCGCACAGCGTGGCAGCAGTTAAGATCAACAGTAGAGATACTACAATTGGCATCCCAACGAGGGGTTAGTGATGTTACAAATGGCATCTCAACAAGGTAACAATTAACGACAGTGTTACGTAGTACATTACAAATGGCGTCTCAAAGTGGGGCATTGGCAGATTGGAGTTTGTACGTTACAATTGGTGTTCCAACGCGGGGTGACAACGATAGGACATTACATCTAAAGTCACTATATTATTTGTTTTTTTCCAAAATCATATAATTTGTTATATGCATCAATAAATATATCTGCTCTTTCTCACTAAAAACTGTGTTTTGCATCTTTTTTCACCATTAAAAACAAATCTTATGATTGGTTTTGTTAACTTTACAAGCAAAATTGCCACTCGGTATAGAAGGCAGTGGATGCAGAGAAATGTATTTATTATTAGGGTGTGGTATATCTGTGTAAGATTTCATCACATGCCTGCGAGCCAGACATTCTAGCGCGACATCTGAAATACTTGGCAAGTAATTTGCCTCCACTCTTCTTGTGCTTGATTAGTACTTCGGCGCCAATCTTGCATACCAACCTAGCTATTGTGTCTACTTTAGAATTAAGCTAGTTTGTAAATTCTGTGTTCATCATATAAGTTGATTCCATAAACTGCACATTAAATATGCCGAAGTAATAACCATTTAATAATGATATATTTTTTAATTGAGTTTCTGTACAACAAAATGTTATTTTCAAACAAACCTCTATAAATATGTCAATCTGTGAGCGAGGGTACAGCTCTGTCTTGATGGTAGCCTCCATGGCTTGACGTAGGTGCATCGATATTTCTTGAGACTTTCTGTCTCCTCTTGGTCTATGCTTGCGCTCTCCTGTGCTGAAGGTGGCCATACTGTATTGACAGTTCACTAGAGCTTTGTCGAACATGGTTTTTGACTTTACCCGGATCTAGGACAAATATAAAAAAGTTTTTTCAAAAGTTTCAACACTTAAGCATAATTTCCATCAATCATTATTTTAAATTACAATTAATATTACATTAAGTTTATTAGTTATTCTCTTTCATGCTTAAAGTCCTCTTGAAATTGCTCCATTTGACAGGACAGAAGTGTGGGAAATTCCTAAAGGAATTTTTGAAAAAATCAACTAGGAAGTTTTAAAACATTTATTTTTTCATACAGGTAGCTATTTTTAATCAGTGAATAATTTAAATGTTGGTACACACTGAAAATAAAAGAGTTAATTAAATACTAAATTGAAATGAATCTAAAAACTGAACACATAAATATATCTGATCATAATTATTTGAAATTTTAACTTACCAACACTTGAAAAGTTAGGTTAAGTTAGGTCGGGTGAGAACCATAACAGCATATATAAATTATGGAAAGTTTGAAAGTTAAGTAACTTACCAATAAAAATATTTCAAACACAAATGTGGGCTTTTATATTTGTGACGTCATTTAGCAGGTGTGGAAGCTGTAACCAGTTTAGTTCTGATAAGATACTTGATTGAATTGACATCGTGTAATTTCATTAGTCAATGTTTAAAATGTATTCAAACAAGATTAAAAGACAATTATTATTGTGTATCATTTGCAGGAATGGGTTGGCTATGAAAAAGGGTGAAATGTAGTCTTAGACACTTTAACCTATTAAGTTACATATTTGTAAAAACAATCATTCTTTGGGTAGTTGGTTAGTTTTAGGTGTGGGAACTTTGTGTTCTCAAACTCAGATTCAAGATTTTTTTTTCAAGCAACATGGTTGAATTATTCCGTTTCTTAGGAGAGCTAATCATTTTTAATTTGGTCAAAATATCAATCGCAAAAACTATCAAGATGAATTATTTATTTATTAGCTATATTAATTTGTTAAGGTTAGTAAAATCATAAAATGAAATTTTGGAAATTAAAAATAAAAACCCTCAGGGCCGATAAAGCCTACTCTTTAGGATAGGTAGTATCGCAAAAGTAACGCATTCTAAGTACTGAGCCTATAGTGTCGTTGAGATCTTTGATCCTTGCCCACGATCAATGTTGGGAAGGTTTTGTGCTTTAGGCTACAGTCTATCCAGCATAGGAGTGGTGGTAACTGACAACAAACGTTGCCAAATTTACTCTCATATCTATACAGTCACCATACCAAGACCATGGGCCAGTTTCACAGTCGGTTTTAGTACGCCTCAAGTGAGGCACTATAATAAAACAAGACATCTGCCTGGGCTTGATTGGAATATGCCAGTTTCGCGTATAAAACTGGCTCATTCCATTCAGGATGAAACTGGGCCCATATTTTGAGCTGCTGTTGTTTATGGCAGTCATAACTTTCAGAACAAACAATTTTTTTCTGACACTTATTATTTTAAGTGTTTTCATATTATTGGAACACTAATTTAAGAAAATGATTGTTTTGATTGTTTCTTTTTTGTGGTTCATTTAAAAATGTTTTACAAATGAAATCTTGTTAAAGACTGCCTTCTCTTCATTAAAGAAAATGATGAACCAGAAGAAATTAGCACTGTTGGTGATGTCATTCAAATCATATTCAGTTGTGTTCACGTGCATGTGTTTACAAAAAAAAATTAAATTAATATTTTGTATAACTCTTTCTCTAAGTTATAAAAAAACATTTAAATTTATTTACAAGATACTAATGTGAATATAATAATTTTTAATTCATTATTCATTATTTCTTGCATTTTCTCTTGATGCCACAAACACACAAAAAAAATATTCTCCCAATTAGTTATAAAAAACCAATTATACAATAATAAGGGATATATTATATTTTTAGCCCCGCATCTTACTAGCAGTTCAGGTTATACACTAAGGGCATATTTGTTCCTGAACATCAGGTTTTGGGTATTTTTAAAGCATCAACATGCCGGGTTGCAATTTTTTATGTAGCCAATAAGTTAGAAAATAGGCTACCCAGTGTACAGTGATTGAAAAACACGCCTCGTCTGGCACAATTATATTTCGGACAACTCTGTTGGAAATGGTATTTAGCACTCCGATGTTAGAAGTATGTGTCACCATAGTATGGTAAATCACCAAAGGAGCTTCATGGATACTACCACATGAACAGGTACTAACAACGCCAAAAGTTATTGGTCCCGAATGAAAGACTTCTGCAGGAGGTGGGGGGAAGGGGGAGGTTTTATATTCTAAATTAATTTTCTGGCTGTGTAACTGTGTTTATGTGGATGAAGATTTATGGAAATTACATATGAAACTTTTCCTGCCATGATACAGAATGCAGCCACTCGAGAGGCCCCTACTGTGACTTGAGTTAAATTTGTATTGAAAAAAAAAGTCTCAAATGCACAATATTGAGTGTTCAGTTCCCACTAATAGCGCCACTTGTGTATATGGCACCGGATAAACAACTTGATAGGCCAATATATATTTTTATCAACAAAAGTAGTACTCTGCCGGGCAAATACATCCCAGATCACCTACTTTGGTGGCCACATAATCTTTAAGAGACTCTCACAATAGATTGAACTGCATATGACGAGATCAGGGTTTGAATCCCGATAAGGTGTCCCGAAGGTGTTTTTTACTAGATGGTATTCCATTCTACTTCCAAACAAATATGGGCACACTTCCTCTAAATGAAACCCTCATCCGTAACACATATGGGGTCAAGAAAGTTTGTAGTTCTTATTTTTTTTATGTAAACCATAAAAAATTATGTTAATCTTATTCTGATTAGATATGATAGGTGTTTTGGTGTATTATGGGTTTTAGGTTGGTAATTCGGTAGTTATATAAACTTTTTTTTTACTTAGGCTACATAAATTAAGATTTTGTACAAGGATTAAATAAAGCCGTATATGAGTTTGATTTATGTCAATTCACTACAATCTGTGTATTATAAGGGGATAAGATAAAAATAATTTGTATTTGTTTAAGGTTTAAAAAAAATCAAAGAAGCTTAACCTAACTTTCAAAAACTGGTTACCTGGTGTGGACCATAAACGGCAGCCAGTACTTTGGTGTTACCCTGTTCCAAATATGCACTCCCATCTGGTTGAGTAAATACTCCTAATTTGCAACGTATTTTTCTCAGTTCGTTTGCCCTTCTTCCATCCAAACGGAGGCCTTGATCAGAGAGCAATTCCATTCCCGCCATAAAATTAATAACAAGAAATCGCACTCAGTCACAGATGAAGCATATTTTAATCTACAGATCAAGATAACACGAAAGAAATTTTGAATGTGGGTGAAAGTGGTTGCCGATGGTGGCATTTTTTTGTTGTTTAAAATAGTGGTCTCGATGGCTTTGTAGACATTTTATTTGAGTGGTTTTATAATATTACTATATTTTCATTTAGTTTTAACTAAAACATTATTATGTATTCAGCAAATCCAACACACTTGAACAAGTTTCATTAAATAATATATATTTCAAACCAAATGTAATAATAAATTAAATTTTCAACATAGATTACCAATGTTTATAGGTTTAAAAAAAACGTATCTTATTCATATTCGGTTAAAAAATATTTTTATCAAATATTCAGCAAATCCAACACACTTGAACAAGTTTCATTAAATGATATATATTTCAAACCAAATGTAATACTAAATTAAATTTTCAACATAGATTACCAATGTTTAAAGGTTTAAAAAAACGTATCTTATTCATATTCGGTTAAAAAATATTTTTATCAAATCGGTTCAAGTGTAAAGGTTCAAAAAGCTAAGTTTTTTCTTAGTTATAAAGCTTTAAACCCTGAAATTACTACAACAAATTTAAGCGGATACAGTAAGGAAATACAAATAAAAAATAATCTAAGTCTGGAATAATTTTTATCTATATTATAAAATAAAACATACCGGTAGAAATTTTTTCATAACGTAAACACTGATATTTATGAATACAAACAAGTTTATGTTAAAATATGCAATTCTATGGAGGGATATTATAGTTTAGTTTGGTACAACCGTTAAATGTGTCGTTCGTTTGTTTTTTAGCTAATCTTTGTCTATGCCTATGAGCTTGAGTAACAATTTAGTCATGTTCCTTGTTATTATAATATGTTTTGTCAAGTATAAAACCGGTTAATTATTTCTATTAACTTGTATCCTCTTACGGTTATGGGCCCAGGTTTGTGATTGTGGATTTTATGACGGGTAAAGCTATAAGTCAAGTGTGTGCAGTAATATGCGTGAACTCTATGTGTTTGCTTGTTGTTTGTGATGCCGTTACCAATCACCATCGCCATAATGTTTTTAGAATAAAACAAATCGTACAGAATTCCGCTTTTCGACGGCACTGATTTCAACTAATGGAAGTTTCGGATAGAAACTCTTCTAGATGAAATCGATCTGTTGCCCTTTATTCAATGTGACTATCGGGACTAGGGGAAAATTGCGTATAGTGATAATACTGAAATTAAGGTGGAAAAAGGAAAAAGAGCTGAAAAAGCTCCGGAAAGCCGATCACAAGTGTAAGTCACAGATTATACAACGAATCTCAGACAGCCACTTGGATTGTGTGAAGGATAAGATCACCTATGATATATGGCAAGTTTTCGTAACACTTACGCTCGCAAAGATATTGCTAATCAGCCTTTACTGCGCAAAGTCTTGTTGATGATTAAATTTGATCCCTCTTTGGAGACCCTTGAATTGCATTATATTAAGTTTGATCGTACTATTCGGGAATTGAAATCGTCGGGAGCTAACCTCGAAGAATTAGATGTTGTCTGCCATCTTCTCTTGACTATGCCATCTCAATATCAAGTAACTGTCACTGCCATAGAGACACTATCTACTGATAATCTCAACCTGGCATTCGTAAAAACGCGCGTTCTTGATGATCAAAGCAAACGACAAGCAGAAGGTATTGATGGATGCAGCCAATCATTCTTTAGCGTTACGGATTGGAGGGCTAGAAAATTGAAATTTTCGCAAACGGAATGGTGTCCTAATTGTAAACAATGCATTTCAACGCAAGTTACTGGTAATAAGTGTTTTTTCTGTCATAAAGCTGGTCATTTTTTTTCGGACTGTTCAAAATTTAAAGGCAAGAAGAAGCAGAATAATTAAATACGTAAAGCAAACGTAGCTGAAGCTAGTGATGATGAATTTAGTTTGACTGTGTAAACCTCAGTGACTTGTTGTGATGGATCTGTGTGGTTGCCTGACTATGGTGCCACTGAACATATGATCAGTGATAAAAAAAATATTAGTTGGTCTTAAATAAGAAACGCCAATCAAAGTCTATCAAAATAAAAATTACCAAATCAGGATCGATGTTGTTTGCTGAATAGATCGGAGATATACACGCATTTGTGACTCACAAAGGTAATCAAAACTTTATCAAACTTTCCTACGTACTTATTGTCCCTAGATTACAATTTAATTTACTCTCAGATAGTAAAATGGACGCTAAGGGGCTTAAAGTTGTGTTTGAAAAGGGGAACGCTACCATTTTAAAAGGCAATATGTTTGTGGCTGCTACCACTCAATCTGGTAAAGTGTATACAATATCTCTTTCACCCTGTGAAAAAGCATGTGCTGGTGTTACTAGTCTCATTGATGGAATCAAGGTTGATCAAGGATCGATCCCCAATTTATGTTAATCTTGCATACAGGCTAAACAAACACGTCTTCCTCGCACAAAGTCACGCATTAGAGCTAAACGCCCTTTGGAGATCATACACAGTGCTCTTTTAGGGCCCATTAAGCCCGTATTATATGATCAAAAGAGGTATCTGCTTATGCTGATTGATAACTATAGTCACTTTACAGTCATTTACACTCTAAAGGCAAAGTATGAAGTATTTAGATACTTAAAATGATTTGAAGCTATGGCAACAGCCCACTTTAACCTAAAGATAAGTTGCTTTAGGTCAGATAATGGTGGTTAATTTGTGTGACAAGAAATACTCGATTATTTTTTTTAAAAAAAGGTATCCAGTCAGAGTTTACGATCAGGCATACCAGTCAGTAGAACGGTGTTTAAGAAAGAATGGGACGTAACATCGTGGGCAAAACACGCTGTTTACTCCTTCATTCTTCTCTTGATAAGTCACTCTGGACGGAGGCTGTTATGACTACAGTCTACCTAATAAACAGATCACCTACTAAAGCTCTTGAAAACTAGGTTCCAGCAGAACTGTGTTATGATGTAAAGCCTGAAATGTTTAAATTGAAGGTTTTTGGATGTGTAACACATCTTCGATTACCAAATAAGATTTTTAAAAGTAAACTTGACAGCCGCTCCCAAAATTGCTATTTTTTGGTCACTGCCCAAATCAGGACAGGCTGTGGTGTCCCCAGGAACGAAAAATCATACGTGGGCATGATATAATTTTTTATGAACATTCGTTCACAGCCAGTGATGTTATTGGTTCAACACTCTCTCGAGCTACTGAGCTCATCGGTTCGACTTCAAATGAAGTTTTTACTGAGACATTTCAGGAGGAGCCGTCTTCAGGAAGAGAACCAGAGATAATTTCTGACAAAGAAGAGACGCCTGGTCCTGGCGAGGAACTTTAACATCTGCGTAGGAGCGTGAGACCTCTCACTGCACCAGAGTACCTAAATGACTATGTCGCACTGGCTCTTGGTGTTGAGTAATTTATTGACAACTTGTCAGAAACCTTTGAGGACATCCATGGTAGAGATGATGTGCAACAATGGATGAGTGCAGTTGAGGAAGAAATGTACTAATTGAAGAAAAATGAAACCTTGACCCTTATTGAGCTGCCATCCGGTAAACGATCTTTCAACTGCAAGTGGGTCTTCAAGATGAGCAAGGTTAAAATGAGCAGCTTGAAAAGTACAGGGCAAGGTTGGCGGTGAAGGGCTGTGCACAGAAGAAAGGGATTGACTACAATGAAACGTACTCACCCATAGTCTATTTAAACTCTGTCAGAACCCCGCTTGCAATCATAAACATAGAAGATTAAATTGCCTTCCAGTTGGACAAGAAAAATACATTTATACACGGAGACCTTTCTGAAGAGGTGTGTATGAATCAGCCACCTGGCTTCATAGCTGATAGCAACCTTGTTTGTAAGTTACACTAGACCCTCTATGGATTGAAGCAGGCACCACGGGAGTGGAATACTAAACTTGATAAATTTGTGAATTCTCTCGGATTTAAGCAGTCTGAAAACGAAAAATGTATATACTTCTACTTCAGCAACAGCATAAAAACTAACCTGTTGGATTACGTGGATGACATAATTTTGTTGGGGAAAATCTGCAGAAGTTGAATGACATCAAAACATATCTTATGTCAGAATTCGAGATGAGGGATCTTGGAGGTTTGAACAGCTTTCTAGGTATAAAAATTGGTCAGAAAACTGATGGTATGTTCCTTAGCCAAACAGCCTACTTGAAGAAAGTTCTCAAGAAATTTGGTATGAAACAATGCAAATTTGTCAATACACCAATGGAGGCAAAACCATCTGAAAGAACTATATCAGCGTGCATAATAAAAAAAACGTACCGTGAACTTGTTGGTAGTTTGATGCATGCAATGCTCTACACTCGCCCTGATCTGAGCTTCTCAATGAATTTCTACAGCAGGTATCAGAACATTGCAACATAAGTTCACTGGATTGGACTCAAACGAAGACTACGATACATTAAAGGAACACTTGAAGTTGGTTTCTTCTTTCCGAATAACTGTGATGTCGCCTTACGGGCCTATGTTGATGCAGACTTGGCCAATGACAGCAATGATCGTAAATCTACATCTAGGTACTTATTCCAAGTTTATAGTGCCACTGTTGGTTGGACTACACGTAAGCAGACTACAGTCGCTCTGAGCTCGATGGAGTCAGAGTCTGTCTTTCTGTCGACCGCCTCATCCGACCTACTTTGGTTGAGAAGACTGATCCAGGACTTTGGGATCATTCTATGACCCACCAAGCTGTACGAGGATGCATAAGATGTTTGGATAAATGGGAAAATTGGAAACTAAAGCACATTGATTTCAAATACAACTTTGTTCATGATTTGTATCTAAATGGTGTTATTGATGTGATTTATTTGGAGACAAATGAACAACGTGCTGACATTCTGACAAAGAGTTTGGTTGGAAAAAAATATGAGTACTTTTGTAATTATATTGTATTAATCAAATGCTGATTCCCTAGAGTTTATTTGTATGTATTTAAGGGTACATGGAGGACATTTTGTCTAATTTTGTGATTGTAGTAGAATTAAGGAGGTGTTAAAATATGCAATTTTATGCAAGGATATTCTAGTTTGGGTTGCTACCACTTTTAAATGTTTCGTTCGTTGTTATTTTTAGTTAATCTTTGTATATGCCTATGAACTTGTGTAACAATTGGGCCATGCTCTTAGTTATTATAACATGTATTGTCAAGTCTAAAACCGGTTGATTAGTTAAATAAACTTGTGTAGACAGTTTACACTTAATGTCGGGTACTTAACATCTTACAATCATTAGGTATCTAATATATCCCTCTCATTTCTACCACTTTGGAATAAATAGAATATTAACATAGTGAAATAATATTTCTGCATTAAAAGAACGTGAATATATGTTTGAATGACGATAATGGTTTCCAACCTTGGCGACGTGATGTGTTCTGGGAGGAGGGGTCGCAATATAATGCGTTGTTTTTACTTTTTTAAGCGATTATAATGGTTTCCGGGAAGATGACAAATTCAAATAGAAAGATAAGTTGTTATAAGGATAAAATCTAACTTAATTGTTATGGGTCTTTTTGGCTATCCAACTCTGATTGTTGTCTGCATACTTAATTTATTGTTGTAGATTCGTGATTGGGTGAGGGGCACGCTGCCATGGCTTCTAAAATATCAATATTTTTTGCAACATCTTAATTTCATTTTTAAAATCATATATGCAATTTACAATAAAACAGTTAAAACAATAATTGGTAGGTTTTACGGCATGCTCGTTGGGTTGGATTTGGTTTGTTAGTGATGAAGTCAGGATTTCAATTCCGCCTGGTAAACTGATAATAATTTTTCTCAAACAGTTTCTCCATCTCTCTTCACACAAATAATATTAAATTTCCTCTAAATTATTCCCTCCCCGCCTGTTTGTTCTTAGTAGTAAATTTATTATCTTTGTTTTTAGATTTTGTTTTATTTAAATTCCAAAGATTTTTTTTGGTCTACTATGTTGTTTCGAATTTTTAATTGCCCCTCTTTTTTACTACTTTCTCAATGATTTATGATTGAACAGCCAGTTTTACCCCCATGAACAACTAGTTCCGCCTTCTTTTTTACTTGTCATTAATTGTTGGCTTATGACTCTCATAGATTCAACATTTTGCGTGTTAAGTGCTCATTTTTAGTTTGGTTGCTGTGTTGCTGTATTTCATGTAGTACCATGCGCCACTGTGCTATTAAGGGGGCAGCGGAAACTTCCTTGTCCTACCTGTGGTTTATCAACCGGGGGGTGAGGGGGAAGTTTATATGCTATAGAAAACAGTTTGAGTGAAGATAAAATTAATGTAAGAAAAATAGATATTACAAAAGATTAATGATGACAATTTATATGTTAATATTAGGTTGTTTTAATTACATGACAATACGTTGACACTGTGCTATTAACAACACAGGAAGACAATGACTATTGAGAATGAGAGAGAAAAAAGTTTAATTTATCTGATAGACTATTTTGTGTTAGCGTTTTGTCTTAACGTTTTTGGCAGAGTTTTCACTTAACATTTAATTTTTTAAATGGGGTTTTGTTTTAGCGTTATTGATACAAGAGTTTAACGTTTTATGTGAGGCTAATTGACATGATATTTTGTGGGATCTTTATTGACACGGGTTTTTGTGAATTTTATTGATACAGGGCTTTGTTTAATCGTCATTGATATGGAGTTTTGTCTTTGTTTTAATAACACGGTGTTCTATGTGGGCCTTATACACACAGATTTTGTAGGAATCTTATTGACACGGGATTTTGTGGGAACGTTATTGACATGGATTTTGGTGAGAGCCTTAGTAACATGAAGTTTTGGGGGACACTTATTTGAATGGTGTTTTATGGGATCTTTATTAACATGGACTTTTGTGTGAGCCTTATTAACACGGGGTGTATAAGCCTTATTTAATAGGGGCATTTTTTAAAAAGTATTATTGATATGGGGTTTTGTTATAGCGCTATTGACGGTCGGGATGCAGAAAAAAGGGCGCAAAATATTTTTGGCGTCCATGATTGCAAGGACAATCAATTTTGAGACTGCATATGAAATTACGTGTTTGTTTAAATAATGTAAATAGTTTATCTTTTGAAAAAAGCACAGTTGCATTTTAAACCTTTAATATATTAGTCGCTGCTTAGTGAACTTTAGTAAAAAAAAGTCATATTTCAAACTTAAAATAGTGTTTGCGCAACAACGTCTAATTTATTTAGTTTACAAATTATCACTTTAAACGAGAACAAACACAAATTCATCTTAATTTCTAGTTTTTCTCAACATAGTTACTTTTTCTCTTACGTGCGTGCACTAAATGAATAAAAAGAACCAACTACGTTAAGGTTCTCATTCATCCCGTTTTTCCCGGGTTGGTGCGATATTTTAATAAAATGTCAGGATGTCCCAAATTTATTCAAATTATCCCGCTTTTTAAACGGATAACAAATTTTATTCGGTTTTTTAGTATAACTATTTAACTAACACTACTGGTGGCTAATCAATTAAACGTAATTTACCAAAGTACCGTACCAATAAAATATATTGTGACATGTTTGCTCATCTTACAAGGCAGGATGTAAATGCTGAGAAACTAAAATGTCTAATTAGTTTTTTTTGGCACTGTCAGAATCCAATATAGATTTTTAATGTGTTTTTTTCCATTAATAAGCCCGCTGTGGACCGACGAATAAAACAAACTTAAAATATTGTGACAGAGAAAGATTTAACTATTGTAAAAACCCATTTTAAATATTATTTCTCTTGTGATTAGTTCTATGTCCAAATATAAAAAGAGAAAAACTTCTTAAACAGTTCCATAATTCTGAAAAATATGCTGAAGTATCCAAAATATAAACTTAACTATTGTGTACTTCTTAAAGGTGGAATTTCTCAAATTAGTTATGTTTGTAAATTATAATTCTTTATTAAAGTGGAATTTATGTCAGTTAATGTGTGTATTTATATACCAGTACCATTTTATTTAAAATGCTACATATAATATATTTATTTTTTCTTAATATTTGATATGTCCCTTTTTTTAATAAGTGTATTGGGTTTCTTAAGTCGCGATTTGGAAATATCCCAATTTAGAATTTTAAAACCCTATAGGAACCCTAAACTAATTGGATCTCTATACAAATTTGTTCCGTTTCCATTAGTCGTCTACTTTTGCCATAGATCTCTATAATATAACGGAATGGACATACACATACACATTGCCAAGAACAAAAGCGTGACGTTCAAGTTTATCGTCTGCTACACTGTGAGGGGACAGATTTAACGGTTTCTTTCAATGTTCTTTTGAGGAAACCTGTCTCTGATGAATAAAAGTGTTGTTGTTTGAAAATAGTGGAGTATTATACCTCACTTTCTTGAAGAAACATTTGCATTAAAGGATATACAATTCCGTTTTACAAGTAATACTGTACACATACGAATAAAATCTAACATATTTAAATAATTATGTAGCGATCATCAATGTTGTTTACAGGTTGCCAAGACTACACTTATATTTAAAGTTGGTTATTAGCTTATATATTGGTTTCATAAACCATATTACATTGAAAGTTCGATCAATATAATGAATAAAGTATCTTAAAACTAGATTACATTTGTTTGAATGACAAACTTTGTGTAGCAGTCTTAAGTTCAAATTATAATTTAGGTTATAGGCTTATAGGCAGTACGGTATCTATTAAACCCTGTTTTTAGTAACAATCTAAATCTGTAAGGTTTTATTTCGTACCAGATTTCTATCATTTATATAATATTTTTGTAAAATAAACGACCATTTAGAACGGAAGTAGAAATTTCCTTCTGGAAGGGTTTTTATCCTACCTAAACACAATTATAGAGGATTCTGGTTCGACATACAGCCTTACAAACGAGCTTCCTTCAAAAATCATCGTATATATTAGTCTAAATCAACTTATTTAAAGGAAAAAAACTAACCGGTTTTGAACTTTGTTATGTTATTCAAAGTTTTTAATAACATATTTATTTCCTTTAACTAATCACACATTGATTTATTTCATAGAGTCAATCAAATAAATGAATTATGTCAAAATGCCACATTGTCTTGTATGGGTGCAAAAGAGGAGATACTTGAAAGTTTCGTTCTCTCTTATTCAATGGTATGCAGACGACAGCTCGAAAATTTAAGCCACATATGTCCATCCAGTTATATTATATTATAGAGATCAATGACTTTTGCACATGTATATTGTACCTACGACGTTTTCGATATTTCTTATTTTAGGGTTTATCAGGAAATAAAAGTAATATCTTGCTTTACAAAATACAATACATTCCAGGTCCGTGTACAGAAGTTGAAACTAGAGAGCTGGCAATCTTGCTCTAAAATGACATGACATATGCAAATTATTGCCTACGTCATGAAAGTTGGAATGTATGTTTAACTTTTTTAAATATAGTTCCTGAAATTTTGTTTATATTTAAGGTTCACGATAGCTCTTTGAATTAAATAAAAACAATTAAAACAATATATTTATCTTTTTAGTTCAAAGGTTCCCTCAACTCAACTGCACAGTATCATTCCGCCTTCAATGATTGTTTACATTTTGCCTTTTCATTACACAACAACATAGAAGGAGCGAGATGATAACTTAAACGTCATGACATGACACCTAAAATTTACTTTATAAAAAGATTCAGAGAACAATCTTGTTTAGTTTGTCAGTGAACTTCACTGTTGTTATCGCTCAGTTAAGTGAAATTAACCTCTTGTTTTGAAATGGGGAGAAATGGAAAGTTTCAATTCGCGATCGATAGAGGCGGCACTTTCACAGATATTTACGCAAAATGTCCAGGCGGCAAAATTCGAGTGATGAAACTACTCTCTGTAGACCCGGAAAACTACCCTGACGCTCCGAGGGAGGGAATTAGAAGAATTTTAGAAGAGGTAAGCTTTATAGATAGTTTCTATTATTAGGTTAGATATTTAAATTAATATTTGGTATTAAATTTAAATTATATCACATAAAACAAAATATACAGTGGCTTGTATTTGTGTTTAGCTAGGCCTATAATTAAATATATTGGCCAAACTAGTTCACAAGGCCTAGGACAGGATACTTTTAATCAAGAGGGTTCAGAGCCCTAAAGGGTATAATATTTTTAAAACATTTAATTGGTGATGTTTTTTGAATATAGGAGGCCTACTTCTCTAAATACAGATAATAATGTATGTGCATGTGTGAAAACTTTATACTTATGTTGCTGGTATAGATTAAAAATATCTTTTATGAAATTAACTTTTTTAATTCTCAAGATGGGAGTATTGTTAAATGAAAACACTAAATTATTGCCATGATAACAATAGGCCTACTTGTATCAAGCCTGCATAAAATTTTGTTCCTGCAGTATTTGAGAGGAAGATATGTTATTTTATTTAGAAATCTAGTATTTGATGCATTCTCTGCTACGCAAGCTTTCGTATTTCACGTAGTAAAATGGGAAATACCACAGAATCGATAAAATATGGTCATTTTTAATAGTTAGAATAAAAAGTTTTTATCATAAGAAATACCCTAAGTGAAGAAAAATGCCATTTATTTGAAATTTTATATCCTAAGATTAATTTTACATGAGCAGTCTTAACATAATTTTTTTTTAGCTGATAGGGTATTGGAAGTATATTAATGAATCCTATCACATTTTGATTCATACATTTGGGCTGACAGCCTTACAATAAAGTTGCTTGTGCTATCAACTGGACAATTAGTGTCATAGTGTACACTTTTTACAAACAGTTTTAGACCTTTGTGAATCAAAATAAGCCTTCTCAGAGCATGTGAGCTATTAATTCAGTGGTTAACCCCTTTCTTCTTTCACAACATAGTGTGGCAACCTACTTCATTTATTTAAAAAAAAACCTTAACACATAATTTATATATGTCTACTTTTAACGAGTTTATTTTTGTGTTGCTGGCGGCAAACAGTTAAGCTTATCTATATTAATAAATAATGGTGTCTGTGTACATATAGTTTTGGTTATTTTGGCTTCATCTGTGTGGCACATGGATTGTGTGGAATACAAACCAAATTAAAAGGAATTTAGTTTTACTTTCACCTTCTCCACCCTCAGTCAATACACTACTGACAAATTTTTTTTTTTTTTTTATAACATCCATGTCCAAATCAAGCATGAACTAACCAAAACCGATATGTTGATGACTTGGTTACAGGTGGCAATAATTTTTTTCTCTGGTTGTCTTATACAGGTTTAAAAACCTTGTAAATGTAGCCACTGTCTCACAGAAGGGGGATCAGGAAACTATATTCCATTCACGGTAGGAATTGACTTCTGAAAGGTCTTTTTCCCTACCATAAATCTACTATATAGTAGGATATTGGTAGGAAAAAAGACCTTTCAGAGAGTAATTCCTACCGTGAATGGAATATATATGTAGGCCTCTGTATGTCACCGATTGAGGATGATTATGTAAACTTGCATCGATAAATCATTTGTAGGATTTAAATGTTAGTAGCTAGTCATTAACTTAGGTTTGCTACACACCTGGAAAATAGAAAAGTCAGGGAATTTATTGTGATTGAGAAAAGTAAGCTTAAGAGAAATTTAAAAATACAATATAATTTCGATATTTTTACAAAATTATAAGAAATAAGTCTCTAAGAGTTATGGTTTGTGTAATTAAAACTGCTAGAGTCAGTGTAATCCTGGCTTTAAGTTTGTAAATAAAGAGTAAGAAAATATTTATTATACTTTTACTGGATTTGATAAATGTATTCATTATGAAGCCACATGCAGGCCTACAGTCCATCAGTGCATGTTCAGAAACTATTAATAATTTACATTTTATGTCATGTAGGCCAACATTTTCCTCTATTTTCCCCCACAATATGAAAATGCCAATGTCCGTGCATATCAAAGCGGCAAATAATATTAAGTTAATGTTGTCATAACTGTGGATATTAAAGGTTGCATTTACAAAAAAATATATTTCTACATCTAATGCATATTTCATATTTAATAGCAATTTTCAAATTCAGTAATTTTAGAATCTTGTAACAAATTAGTGAAGTGACGACAACAAAATTAAGAAATTTTCAATTTATAGCATTGCTTAAAAGGATTTTTTTTAACTTGTAAAAGTCAGGAAATTACAAACATTCTTTAGTTATTTCAATCACATAATAGTTCTAATTACATTGTTTTGTCTTTTAAATATTGATAATAAAACTAATTCTTTCTTAAATGAAGTTTGACAATAATTAGAATAAAAATCAGAAATATGGTATGATAAAATTAATGGACCAAATTAACAAATAGGCCCAACTATTTTAAAACCAAGAATAACTCACATTTGAAACCATAAATAAAAAGTTGTCAATATTATAAAAAGTAGGCTAAATAGTCAAAACTTGATTAGAATGTTTATAAAGTTATAAAAGACATGTAACAATTAAGAAAATCAAAACTATAGGTCTTTAAAAAGTTTATATAATTTTTTTAAAAAATAAAGTCTAATTATGGTTAGTTATTTTGTTCACCCTGCTTTCATATATATTTAATTGATCAGAGATCTTTCAGCAATTCATGCTCATCAGCCTTGAAAAGTGTAGTGTTGTAACCAGAGTTATAAAACGTCATATGTACTAGTCATACCACTCCACGTTCTTAAGGCTAATGATGGCATGCATTTCCAAAAGATTTCCAATCAATTATTATTATTATTATTATTATTAGCACCGCGTCTTAATACCCGTTCGGGTTATACACACTTACGCTAATGGTAGGGTGATTGTGAGATGAAATGGAGGACCTACAGTTTAACGTGGGATCTGAACCACGATGGAGGCCTGGCATTCCACACATTCACAAGATGTCTTGTCAGAGGTGAAGGAGGGGTTTGGTAATCAGATAAATCTGTGCCGGGACCTAGGATTGAACCCCGGCCGCCAGCACAGAAGTCTGACACCTTACCCCTAGACCGCCAGGTCACCTTCCGATCAATTAAATGCATATGAAGGTATAGTGGACAGGATAACTGACAATAACACTTAATTATTTTTTTTTAATTTTCACAAACCTTTTAAAGGCCAATGGTTTTGATTTTCTTAGATTTTGTGTGTCTTTTATGACTTTTTAAACATTTTGATCAAGTTTTGACTATTTACTTGTATAATATAGATGACAACTTTGTGTTTATGATTTTAACTGTGACTTGTTCTTGGTTTTAACATATATATTTATTAATCTGGCCTATTCATTTTATTATAAATATGTGCTTTTAATTCTAATTATTGTCCAACATAATTTATTAACAATGCCATAGCCAAAATAGTTTTTTCTAAATAAATAATTTCTTGTAAATTTTCTTATGTAAATATTGGACTAAAACATAATTTTGAGGCTAGTGAAATAATCAAATTTTGTTTTATAGTATGAGTGTCATGTTCAGTATGCATATAACCCGAACAGGTACTAAGATACAGTGATAAAAAAAAGATTACCATGTTTTTTATTATGGTCATATTTTAATACCCACCTGGGCTATCCACATATAAAATTAATAAGGTAGCATTGATGAAGGAGGACTGTAGAAAAAATATACCTGCATCTGCATGTATGAAAAATGGGAAACCATCACCTTGCCACACCTGACTAATATTTGAAACTTGACCTCATCACCACCAAACCAGACACGACTGATGCCTTTGTCTACAGGTTCTGTAGGTGTACTTGTTAACTGTGAACCCTAAATATCTCAAAACACTACAAAAGAGGGTCCAAATCTCATAAAAATAAATTACTATGATAATGAAAGCAATAGGAGTGAGCTGTGTGAGTAATAGTTTTGAATGCTGGGTGCACAAAAGAAACCCAAGGTACGCAACTCAATCCAGGTTCAGGAAGAAGATGACGGCCGGTCTCCAGAAATATAAATATAATAATATTTGAAATTAAGGGAGGAGTAGACAGAGATAGTTTCTAAACCTAACGGTATTTTCATTAACAATAATATTAAATAAATTGCAAGAAATGTATGTATATGTTTATTATAAATATCAGAATTAAATAAATAAATATATATTCATGTAACAAGTTAAAAGTATTATGTAGAAATATATAATAGCTCCTACGATTGTCATTAAATTCACAATCTGCAATGAGCTAGAAGGATTTAAGTTAAGATTGTCTTTACTTTCAATAAAACAACAATTTTTTAGAATAAATACAACAAAGAATCATTTAGATTATTATTTTTCGCCTGAACTTTGCACACGAAGTTACTCAATATTATACTAATACGAACCATGTAACTATCTAACATCTGCATTCTATCACTCATAATTATTCAACATAATCAAAATGAGCATCCTCCACAAATTTCTAATATATCCCATAATAACCTAAATTTATCAATCACAATATTAACAATACAGGAGAGTAAGCAAGAAAAATTAATAAGAACATCTAACTTAAACATTATTTAGACAAGAAAAATATAACCAGCATGATAAAAAGGAGAGATCCAAAATTTATATTTTACATCCTCTTTCTTTTATCTAGCAGCTCAATAGTGATATCCCAAAATTTATCCCTAAACTGATATAAATAAATTAGCCCATTTAAATAAAACATGAAAAATTGAAGTTTTATAAGATTCAAAAACTTACTAATTTGAAAGTATAAATAATAACATGCTGAAAGGGCATTTTGAAAAATAACAATGAAAAAATATTTACGCCGAAAAGAAATTTACCCTTACATTTTTGAAATAATGCTGAAACCTTGGCTTCGTCCGATTAAGTCCAAGCAATGTCCAAGAGTGCCGGACACTTTCCTACGGTCTTATATATGATTTGCAAAACTCGGGGAACACGGAACAAAGGGAAAAAAGGGAGGGGAACCAAAGAGTATCATACACCGGGATGGAAATGCGAGTGACAAGACGAGCTTCTACTCATTTCTCGAAGCAATTGGAATGTTCTAGCACTATGTGGGACAGGCATCTCTTTTCTTCTCAAGTTCTTTGGAATAGCTTGAGCACATGTCGACCTATAGTGGGTGCGGTTCGATTCTTAGGCGGAGCTGGTCAGTTGTCTGCGGTGGAATTGCGGTCTGTAGTGTTGTCGTCTCTCACGGTTCGGAGTACAGCGCCGTCAGGATGGTGAAATGGGGTGGGTATTTTTTATCGTTGACTTGTTTTCTTTTTTCTTGTCGCCAAATGCTACAAATCTCCCCACCTTGATCTTGGGGCGGGGAAGGGTTGGCTCCCCAAATCCTTCTGGCGCCTCAGGCAGATGAAGGCATCCAAGCGTACACCTGTAGTTCATCAGGCGTCATGACAACAGGACATGCGTTGCACTGCCAGGCATGGGCCATTCGGGAGCAACATCATGAGGCCTTGTTGCATGCTCTCCAACTGTCCGCCATACCATGTCCTAGACTGGTCTACCATTCGCTCATGCTCTTCCTTCACTCTCGAACCTCTCAGGTAAACCACTAGCAGAATCACCAGTCCCAGTCTCTTCTTCCCGAAGCTCTTTACTCTCTCTCTCTCTCTCTCTCTCTCTCTCCCAGAAGAGAGGAAAGGTGGGTGGAAAACACAAGGCTAAGATTGAGCTGCACATAACAAAAAAAAAGTGTTCATCCAAACTGATAAGACTTGATAACCCTCTTGGATCGTTACATAGGCCTTTTTAATTCTCTTGAGGGCACCACGCTTCCTTTGGCAGTTGATAATGCCCTCTCTCTTATACGGGAATGTATTGGTGTTCATCATTTTACAGGAAGATGTAAGGCAATAACGGACCACTACACACACACTGTCATTACTTATCTTCACATCTCGTTACTAAACCCAAGGCCCACAATATTTTATATATATATATATTTGTTCACCAAAATAGATTGTGGCCTGGTATCACATGCCGTTATCTCTAAATTCTCCATGTCATGTATGTTGAATCCACAGTCATAAATTTTATTTAACCTTGGGCCCAGGCTTGCCATCAGGGCAATAACCATACTTAAAAATTATATATAAATATATAAACACTTAACATAAACCACACAACAGGACTTACACTTGAATACCCTTAGGGACTCTTGGACTTATGCTCTTGAGGTGACTGACGTGAGCTCGTCTAGTCACGGTAACGTCGTCAACTTTCTTGAGGAGGATCGTCAAGTGAGTTAAAACTTATCCACCGTCCATGGGCCACACCACCTTGGGCACAGCTTTGCAGACCTCTTGTCCACTGCGGAGCTCAAGGGAAATTCTTTGCAGAGGACGAGGTCGTCTATTTCATAAACCTTCCTTTATTATACTTGTTAGACAACCTTCTCTGCGCTCTCCTAGGGTGATCCAGGACACGCTTACGCCTATCCTCATGAGCAACCCCACCACTATGATCCAACAACGGATGGATGTCCCGAATAGCGAGAAGAGGGTGATTACATTCCTGACCAAGGAACACAGAAGCAAGCGAACACCCGGTAGGTTCATGGAAGGCGGAGTTAAAAGCCAAATTGAGAAAATCTAGCTCCTGGTCCCACCTATGTTGTGCCTGATTATGGAAAATCGTCAGGGCTATCACCAAGTTCCTGTTAAACCGCTTGCTTGATGCCCCAACCGAAACACATATCTTTAAACGTAACAGATCTGAAGCAGGGACCATTGTCACTGACAATAATCCGGGGGGCCCCAAAATATGACCAAACACGCCTACATAGGGGGTTGACAGTAGTAGTTGCCTTCATATTACGAAGAGGTATCAAAATTACAAATTCAGAAAAGGCGTCAACTAAAACAAGGATATAAGAGTTACCCAAGGATGAACGGGTAATAGGCCCCACACAATCGATGAACATCTTATCCCAGGGACGTTGAGCAACATCGGCCGAATGAAACCCAACTCTGAAATTCTGGGCGAGCTTAGCCTTTTGGCAATCCTCAAAGTGGCTAGCCCATTCTTTAACAGCATTATGCAGTCCAGGCCAAAATAACTCTCTTGAAACTTTCCTGACAGTTTCAATACGCCAAGATGACCACAAAAAACCGAATCGTGAAAATACCTCAACAACATGGGGCGTATAGTCGCGGGCACAACAACTTTCTTACCTTTTCCTTTAGTATTGGTAACTACAAGAAGATCTTTAAACATAGCGTATTGACCTACTTTTTCTCCCTTCAGAATCCTCTCCAAGACGTCAAGGCCACCAGGGGTCACTTCCCTGCTAGAAACGAAGGACTCAGGAATGGACCTAATCACAAAAGATGTGGGTGTAATTAAGTTGTAAATTTGAACTGAGACAATCTCCACACCCATCTTCCCATCTTACCTAACTGTTTCAGACGATTCCACATCCATGCGAGCGCCATGTTGTCAGTGTACAATTCGAATTTCCTCTGTTTTAAATAATCCGCAAACCGCCCAATGCCATTGATGCAGGCAAGACAGTCTATCTCATAGGCACTGTACCTCCTCTCGGCATCGGTGAGTGTCCGGCTAGCGAATTCCATCGGCCTGACACCCTCAGAAGTCCTTTGGGATAACACAGCACCCAGAGTTACAGCAGATGCATCAACGTAGAGAAGAAAGGGACTCGAGAAGTCGGGCATCTGTAATAATTCAGCCGAGATGAGTTTTTTTTAAAGGTCAAAAGCACGAGCATGCTCTGTAACCCAACAAAAACAACACCCTTCTTTTTTAAGGCTTTAAGAGGCCCAGCTATCTCCGAAAAAGATGGAATAAATCTAGTGTAATACGCACACATCTCAATAAAACGCATAACACCCTTAAGATTCTTGTGCGGGGGATATTCAATAATAAGGCAGATGCGCTCTGGGTCAATGAGAAGATTTCCTGAGGAAATAACATAACCAAGATATTTAATAAATGGCCTAGCCCATATTACCTCATCAGGATTAACAGTTAACCCCACACTGCGTAGACGACTTAACACCTCCTCTAAATACTTTACACACAAATATTATCTAAATAATTGAACACAAACTTAAACTTAATATCCGATAGGACGTGATCCAGGATATGACTCAATGCTTGCCTCCCAATGCTACAACCAAGAGGGACACGATTGAATTAATAGTGTCTCCAAGGGGTGACAAAAGCCTTATACTTCTTCAAAGACTCAACCAGAGCACATTGCAAAAAACTAGCATTAAGGTCAATCAAACTAAACACTGTAGCCCTACCAATGCTGAAAGGTGTACTCGATACACGGCGTAGGGTAAAGGTCGAATTGGATTTTTTTTATTAATCTTTTGATAATCCACAATTAACCTGTAACCTTCACCTTTCTTAGCGATTATAAATGCGGGACTGGCGTATGGAGAATTGACTCCTTTAGATCCTAAATCATCGATTAACTCGCTGAAGATCTTCATTTTAGGAGGGGCACAAGAGTAGGGAGCGGATCTCACCGAAACGTTATCCTCGACTACAATCTCATAAGGAAGAACATCACACCTTCCTAACCTGGGAGTAAAGACATCAGAAAATCTCGAAATAATCCCAATTATCGCGTCCTCGTTATCACTCAAAAGGCATATGCGCGGTATAACAGGAGAACCAGATAATGCAATTTTAGTTCTAGGGGAGAATTCAAAGGTTAATTCTCTGCGATTCGAATTAATGATAGCTCCCATTTCCCAAAATAATACCATAGGGGAGGGAAGGGATACAAAACAAACATTTTTTCCAAGAAAACCCCATAATTTTAACATATAAATTTACCCTTTCATGAGCCAGTATCAAATTACCATTCCCCATAATAAATGGCTTAGCATATACCCTCTCAATGTGAATTTTTCTAGTCATTTATCCTATCCAAAAATTCAGCATTAATAAAATATCCACTGGAACCAGTATCCAGTAAAGCAAATCCGGGATTTGAACCGATCTTAAACTGTACAATAGGGGGAAAGGGATTAATACGTTCGCGAACCTTACATGCGGCAGGCCCCTTTTCAACACTATGCGCCATGCGTTTCCCAACTGACAATCACGTTAAAAATACCCAAACTGGTTACAACGAAAACATTTGATTCGAGATAAGTCAATAAGTCTCCCTGACCTTAAGACACAAAACGACCTTCGGGGAGTGTTAGATGGCACATGATCACTGGGCCGAGCCGTAGCGGAGCGGTCTTTGTTTGATGGAAGTTATTAGGTACTAGCACTGGGTAGTCTTCCAGATATTCTTTCTCTGCCAACAGCGAACCTTCAATATTTGACGCCAGTGAATATAGTTCCGACAAGGTGGTTGGCTTGTTCGAAAATACAAAGGGGACACATTCTCTAAAATGATCTCAACTACTTCTTCCTCAGCCAGATCGAAAGTTAAGATCTCCGTGGCTTCTGAAATAGCCAATATGAATAATCGAAATGATCCTTGAGGCCGTTGAAAACGCTGGACATTTTCATTACACAGTCTCTCCTTCTCTCTCTTGGAGACTAAAGACTCAAGGATCCGGTTTGATTATGATAAAAAATCTATCGATGCTGGGTTTGCTACATTTACTACCCTACTATGTTTAGGCTATTGTATTTGTAAGTTTCTTCATAAAGATCCTACTCAAGGTGGGAAAATAACCTCAGAGCAGCTAGTCAGGGTTGTCCCTGACCTCTGGGTCAGTCAGGTGCACAGGACTGTGGAATCGGAAGCAGTTTTGGGTGGAGTTGGAAAAAATGTACCGACTCTGATGCTGACTTAAAAATAAAAACTAATTATATTATAGCAATATATGGTGAAGAAATCATTGTAATTAAAAAACTTTTTTTATTCCTTAGGACCAATATTTAAAATGTGGATTATTCAAATATAAATTGACATTGCCAAAGATGCTTAGACTACCATGAAGTAATCTGCATTGTAGCATTTTACTGCAGTAAATTTGTTATTACCAATTAATATTAATTAATTTACTTGAGCTATTTACGAAGGAGGCAGAGTTGGACAGTAGAAAAATAGAGGAGTCTTGAGTAAAATATTTTGCATTCAGACTCCACAGCCCTGGTAGGTCTATGGAGATATTTTTATTAGACACGGTCAAAAGTAGAAACAAATCTTTTAAATAAAGTCTTATACCAAAATATGTTAAGAAGGTTACACATGTCTGTACTTGGAAGGGGTATTAAAAAAACATGGAAACACATACCATGGAATAAATAAGTCTAAATAGCAACTGATACTTGGATTTAAACATGTTATATTTAGTTTAAAGCTAGGTCTATATTCATGCATAATAGTGAATAGTGTACAATGCATCAAGTTGATCTAACTTCAACTTATATGTTATGCATGGAGTGTAGCCAAGCTTATATAATCAACAACTTTTAAATATTCAGCTAATGAGAATGCAAGGAAATGAAATAGGCTTAGCCAATTAAACGCCAGTATGCAAGCAAACAAAAATAATTAGCTTGTGTGTTTTTTTAGCACTGCGTCTTACTACCCGTTCAGGTTATACACTTATGTTCTAATTACAATAATGGTTTTAGGTATTAGAAAGGTTATATTTATAGGAAGTGTACTCACATTTGAATGGAGGGAGAGTGGAAAACCAATTTGGAAGGTCAAATTTTCTTTGTTTTTGCATCAATGATTATGATTGTCTATACTATTTAAAATAAAGGGAGAAATGTTATATTTTCACTAGCTGTCACTGAGAAGTAGGTCTACTATAATATTCATAACAAAAAAATCAAGATCCAAATAAAAATAAAAGTTGATTAAATAGTAGGCCTACAGACAAAACTTAAATTTGGTTAAATTCAACTTAAAAAAAAATACAATTTAATTACTGTTGTCTATCAAATGAACCCTTTATTGAAGTATTTTTTTAAACTTTGGCTAGTAGTGGAAATCGGTTCTAGGCCATATTTTTATGAATAAGAAAACCAATGATTTAAATGTTAAATAGGTTACACTACGTTTAAGAGAAATACATTGGTTTATAATTTATTGTGCACTGTACGTTATACAATATGTATTACCTACTAGTTATGCATTATGCATGAATACAAACCATGCCTTAGTGTGTACAGAAAGTAGTTGTGCCTTATCTTTGACTTTTGAAATGTTAATATTAGCAATAATACTCATGTGCATTTTCAATTCTATTTTTATTACATAATGTTATTACTCTTTAGTTATATTAGTATCTGTTTGGTTAGGCAAGGATAGTTAGGCTTCATATTAACAGAGGCTAATCATTAAGATGAGTTTAATCTTTAAATCTAGTTAATTTTGCTAGAACTTAAGAGATTTAAAAACTCCCAATAGTACACACTACGTGTGGTATTGTCTAGGTCTCTATCTCTCTGTTTAGTCGTAAGGCTCATTTGACCGAGAGGGATATAACATCCTGATTCAGTCACCTTATGTGTAGACTATTAGCCGCTCTCTTGTCGTACCCGCAATTAGATGATGTGATGAGTGTAGAGCCAAGGTGAGTTTTAACCTAACCAAACCCTGGTGACAGTTGGGATTACTCCCCTAAAGGGAGAAATACCAAAGGTACCAGCCGGAACCCCTAAGTGTGTAGCCAGATGCACTAAACACTACACCACGGGGTCAGTTTATAGGTCTATGATAATATTGTTTGGGTTTGGTTCACAAATATCGTAAGTCTACTCATTTTTGCCTCTAGCCAACAAAAAAACTGCCAAACATAATTGCTATATTTCAAAATAACATTTAATTTTGGCCCGAAATCAGCCCAAAAATATCTTTTTTAAATTAGGCCTGAAATGCATATAAGTTTTTTAACTATGATTTAGATTCTGCGGCAATTCCTAAGTAGCGAAATTAAGTTGAGTTATTGTCTGAAAAAAGCAGTAAAATTGTAG
Organism: Timema shepardi; assembly: GCA_902151425.1. Classification (NCBI taxonomy): domain Eukaryota; kingdom Metazoa; phylum Arthropoda; class Insecta; order Phasmatodea; family Timematidae; genus Timema; species Timema shepardi. The sequence goes on from CABFVX010001777.1 coordinate 92,306, forward strand.
CTTAACTGCTCTAAAATGTTGATAATAATATAACCTATCTTAACTCTACCAGACCTTCATAGGGTTGATGCGTCAAAGTTAAAATTGACTAAAGGTTAGCCTATATAAATATGTACCCATGCAAAAGGAGAATCAAAAACCATTTAGGAAAAACTTGACCAGGATTCAAAGCTCTATTTTTTGGCACTGAAATTTAGTGATTGCTTTAAACATGTGACCAATGATGTGAAGTTGGTCAAAATCGAGATCAGGCACAAAGTGAAGTGTTCCATTATGTTTAAGTAAATAGCGTTTTGGTATCCTATTGCCTGGAGTAATGATATTCAATTTAGATTTAATTTATGCATCTATAGATATGTCTCATACCTAAATATTTCAATTTCATTAGTCTTATATATTTTATTTATACATAGTTATTATATATACTTCATTTTTAAAGTACCAGTAGGCAATATTTTCTTTAAATTGTCTACATTTTTGTGTTTTCCTAAGATATTTTTAAAGTTATAACAGTACTGTATGGTAAGATGTTTTTTTTAACAAATAAGGCAAAAAACAATAGCTCCTTTAAAGTGAAAAATTAATTCATTTTTACATAACATAGCAGCACGAAGATAAACAATGCATTGTTGTCAGATTTGCCAAAGAAAAGGACCCTTTAGAATGCTGTTTGCACATCTTTACTGCGTTAGATCACAAATAATACACCCAAAATAAAATTTACAATATGTAGTTTTAGAGCTGTACCTACTGTGAGAATCTAACTGCTAAATATGGTTCTGCTCTTGGTAGAAAACGTTCTTGGTTCCTTTAGAGAATTTTTTCTTTAAAAAAACCCTAAGGCCTAGCTCATTCTATATACAGTAACACAAAAAAGTCAGCCATTCAAAATTTCTGGTTGATTAATCAAATATTAGCTAAGTAGAATACACAAAACCACTGTGCATGGTGATAATTATTCTCAAAATGTATTAACACAACCAAAATTTGATTTTAATTGATTTTTAAGAGACATTAAAGGTTAGGTTAAGCTTGGTTGAGTTTTTAAATAACATAAATAAACACATTGTGTTTGCTATGGAAAAAAGTAAGTTGTTAACGGCTTGGTTGCTGTAGACTTTTGCGTCTCGTCATACCTTGTGAAATAGGCAAGTCAAGCAAATAATTTTCTAAATCATTAACTAAACACTGGTACCTAGTTTTGGAATATGAATGGCTGACTTTTTTGTGTCTTATGTTATTAACAGCAGTGCAAGGTATGTTCTTTTTATTTTTAATATTGGCAAAAGAAACCACAAATGTTCTTGACCTTATGCTCCTTCAGTTTGCAAGATGAAAAGCAAACAATTTGTTCCCTGATTTACAGAACAATTGTTTCACATGGATTGTCCACTTGTCTGGATGAGTGTGAATAAACTGTCTGAATGCCACATTAAGCTGGGGCAGGATACTGCGAATAGATTGTTCATGGTCACCTGAACACCAGGCGACACTTAGGTGGAACGACGGATCCTCAAAGAAGCGAGGTAGTTTGAACTCGGCCAAACATTTGTCCAGCTCCTCAACACAAGCCATCAACGCCTCTTGTCCGACCTGTACAGTTAGGCCTATGAAGGTGCGAGTCTTTTCATCATTGCAATAAACCTGAACTGAACCAAACGTAAGGTTAAAGCTAGAAAGTTCCTTAATAGACTGTCTCACAGACTCGATAAAAGAATCAATCCAGTGGTGTTTCAACACAAATGTTTTTGTCAGGCTCACATGAAATTCGTCAACTGGTTCTATTGGTATTGGTACAACAGTTTCACACAACACTTTGACAACATCCATGAAGGATTGCAAAACAAGATTTGTTTCACAGCGCACATAAACAAATGTCGACCAGTTTCCTCGTTCATGCGCAAAGGATCGAACACGGCCCTGGTGAAGTTCTGGATTATCTTTCGGTCGATCTTCGGACACGAGAAATAGTGAATTAAGAGCAACAGGCGGCGGTAAGCTTAATTTTGGAACACTTTGGTTGATCATAACTTTCTTTGTTTCATTTTCTGACCATTCTTTGAGAGATTCCCGTTTGACAGAAACTCTAGCTCCTGGTATATCATAGTCCTCATCACTGCCATCACTGTGATTATAAACGCTTAGCAAAGATAACGATCCTTTTGAAGATGCCGACATGGTTAAGATATTGAAAATGTTACTAAATAAAGTTATAATATGAAATTAATCCCATTGAAACCTGATACTTAACTTAGGCAACATGTTTACATTCGCTTGGGATCCATTTTTGATTTTACTTTAAGTGCTGCTATCTGTTTGGTTAATTTAAACCTTAGATTATAGTATAGCACAGTTGAATGGTGAATAAACAATTAACTTGTATCTACGTAGTTTAGAGAATGACTTATACGCGTCTCTGCTATGTGCTATGATTTAAATGCGCTCATGCAAACAATAATTTTGCTAAAATATTAATTTTATATAATGCATGATAGGTACTTAACCTTAATCATTGATTTGTAGTCATAGTTAAATTAATCGTTGCATAATAAGTTTTTCTCTTACGTTTATTAAGAACTAACCAGAAAATAAAAGTATAACTGAAATTATTGCTAGCTTGTATTGTTTAATTTACAAACTAAACTATTTGCGCGAAAAGAAAAGATTAATCAGAGATTCTATTTAATCAGTAACTTAGGCTATAGGCAGGATCGGGTATGCTCTTCCATAACGACCTAGGCTGAAGCAGACTGCCATCAACTTGAGGGACGCCAATATCTGATTTTTTATCAGAAAATTTAAAACTAAAAAGGGCAGTAAAAAAATTTGTGTTTAATATAAATGCAAAGTAAAAAAAAATCTAATATAATATATACAGTGACAGCAAAACTGCTAGAGGTCGATTAGGATATCTCGGTTTCAGGCAAAACCTTCTGTACTCGACAAACATCTTTTTTTTTTTTGCTCCTGTAATTTCCTATTTGTCACCCTACAAGTTTGACGGCTAGGGCTATAGCCCATATATAAATCCGCCCACGACTATAGTACATAACTAACCACTTAAAATTTTCCGAACATATCTCCAATAGCCATTGGAAATAATCGGAATTACTAAAAAATGAAGTTTAAATCTGTATTATCTGTCGTTGTATACCACTGAAAATATAACATTTGACAAATATGGCAGTGTTAGCTTTTACAAGTTATTTGAAGAAACACAATAATAGGACTTGTATAAGATTGAAATGGTGGAAGCTTCTTTGCTATAAAATGCCAAATTAGAGATTATAGTTTCTTAAATTAATAAATATTAAACTAGCTTATTGTCTAACTAGCATTAAAAAAATAGTTCTAGTAAAATGAACCTTGTGATTGTAGGCAATTAAAAAGGTGCAAACTAATTTAGAATGATGTATTGTTTTTACTTTATTATCTTTAATAAAAGAGATTATGTTGAAGAATAGTTGTTAGGAGAAAGTAAACCCCCCGTAAGCATAGAGAGGGGGTGGGAAAACATCCTTAGTGCATCACCAAACCCTCAATTTACGAAACCCCAATGTAATTAAAGTTAAACGCATGAAACCGTCTGACTATTGATGTAAGCGAAAATATAATATATCGACAGTGAAATCCAAAAAACCAATAAACAACTAAATTCGTTTTCTATTCTTAAAATAATTCTTAAGGCATACAACTATTTTTTTTAAACTTTACCATTAAAAGTATTTTACAGGTACTTTTTGAACCAGCTGTTTACATCAGAACATTAGTTACTAACTTAATTTTCGAACATAACACTAGGACCTTCGCCCGTCGATTCAACAATGAATACTGAAACCCCCGAGATGACCGAATATTAATTTTTTGACCATGGTGGAAATTTAAAACAGAACTCTAAACTTAATCAGATGTTAATGAAACAAATAGCCGAAACTATTGTTAATGCATTTTAGTGGGGATAGTCCCTCATAGATATCATATTCTGAAAATTGAAAAATGACACCTGGACACGGGGGTCTCGGGTTCGATTCCCGTGTCCAGGTGTCATTTTTCAATTTTCAGAATATTAATCAGATGTATTAACTACTCAAATAGGGTGTCTAGCATTGGTGGTGAAACCATATTTGGAAGGGGAGGGGGGCAACAAATTTTTTCTTCAGAACTTGCCTTTTTCCAGCCTCTACTCCCCTTTACTCTCAATAAATCTTTTACAAGCCCCTACTCCCCCTTACTCCCACTAAATGCTTTCGAATTGAATGTATCTAAATGTTATTTGGAGTAGTCCTCCACAATTTTTATAAGCTATTTGGAGTAGTCTTTCCCAACAAAATTTGGATTTTTTTTTTGGAAAATTTGATTCTTCCGGAAGCTATTTGGAGCTGTCATCCTTCAGAAAAGTTTTGAAAATTGAATGTTTCTAGAATATATTTGGAGTAGTTCAAACCTTGAATTAAAAAGAGTAGATTTCTCTAGAGTTTAGAAGATATTATATAAAGTGATCCACCCTTATACTTTTCTGAAATTTGGCTGCCCTTTGAAGCTATTTAGAGTGTTTTTCAGGCTAGTTTTTTCTGACACTTAGATGTCTCTAGATTCCTGAAACTATTTGAAGTCGTCTTTTCCAGATTATACTTTTTTAAGGTATGTCCTTAGATGCCATTTGGAATGATCCCCACATGGACATTTTTTTAAAAATTGGCTGCTCTTGGAAGCTATCTGGAGTTTTTGAAAGCTATGTGGATTTAGAATATATTATGAATGTCCCTATCCTAGCACATTTTTAAAATCGTATGAATCTAGAAACGGATTGTGCCTGGCACATTTTTGAAAATTGAATGCCTTTAGAAGTTATTTGTAGTTGTAGTGAAATATTTATTGAATGAGGGCCAATACACCCTCCCCCTACACCCCACTCTCCAATTTCTCTGTCACTTATATGAAGTCCTGCCCCCAATTTTCGAAATTATATTATTTTAAAGGTTACTAAGAGTAATATTCCTAACTCCGAATCTTGTTGAAATTTTATGTCCCTAAAAGCTGTTTGGAATAATTCTAATTAGGAGATTTTTTTAAAGTTGGAAGCCTCTAGGAGCTATTTTTAACAGTCCTCCCCAAAATTTGTTATTTTTAATAAATATTTCTTAAAATATATTTAGATTGCTCCTCACCTGAAACTTTCACCAAAATTAGATGCCACTAGATGATCAGATGTGTTTTTCTCCAACAAACTTTTGTTAATTGAATGTAATTGAAGTCATTTGGAGTTTAATTTAAAGTCATCTAACAGATTTGTATGCGATAGTATCAAAGGATTTGAAATATATCTGAGGAGGAGGGTGAAATATTTTTCAAGAGGTGCGATGCCCCCCCACTTCCGCTGCTCTTAGTGTCTAGCACTGCTTGTTTTTAAACTACGTACTCTTGTGAAATAATGAAAAATACTATTTGTTTACTTAAAATCACGTTGAAATTAAAATAACGTTCATGTAATTAAAAGCTCAGAACTTAATTTTTCAAGTCTTCTTTGTATAATATGTGTAAAAAAGACATAAATACTCAAGCTTATATCTCTTGCACGCAGTAATTCATAGATTACAGCTCTTATATGTTGGACATAGATTACTCTCAATCAAGGTCGAAGGGTCTGGCTACTATTTAGTTCAAATAATTAGACATTGAAGTAAAAAGAGCTCGTATCGCTGTGTATTAGTACGCGCACATTTCAAATCTTCTAGAATAGCTTGAACCACAAGTTTATTATTTTATGGCTTTAGGTGATATGGAATTCGAAGAAAATAATTAAAATTACAACAAAAGGATCTCTTTGGTAAGATATTTTTTGTATCAACTATAATTACTATTGTTGGTTCGTTATTGTAAAATAATTTTAAATAGCTTGATAATGGTATATTGTAAATGGTATATTGTATGTGTATTATTCTTTATCAAAATTAGCTAGGAATACTGTGGGTAAGGGGGTGAATCTATACACATTATGTACTTTAAATTGGTAAACTATTATCGTCTTCTTCATCTTATTAATAAAATGAAGAGTTTGTTTGTCCGTCTGTCATGAGTATTTCGCGATATCTATATTACGAAGAATTTCGAAAATTTAAAACTAGTTGCCCTTTTGCATGCAGCTGGAATTTTGAAAATACATTAAAAATTGGGCTGGAATAAGTAAAATTAAGAATTTTATGTCTGTTTGAAGCAAAGAAAATCTTTGCCACGTGTAGCCACGTAATTCACTGATGTCTTACTACCCATTCAGGCTGAATGTTTATGTACTAATTACGCTAATGGGTTAGTGACGAGTAAGGTTTAGCTGAGAGGAAGTAAACCTGCATTTGTATGGAGAGAGAGTGGGGAACCATTTAGGGAAAACGACCCTCAACACACCCGAACAGAATTGAACCATGATCTCTCCATCATCAGCCATCTAGTTTATTTTGAGGGTAGCGCCTTAGACCAACCAGCCACCGAAGTGCGTGGGTAACATGTTGAATAATTTGTATGAATTTTAAGACCAATCAAATAAGCTATTATATTTAAAAGTGATTAGAAAATGCACCCTTTTTAACTAGACCTACAACTGAAAAAAAATCAACAATATTAACTTAGTTTGTAAAACGTTTAAATGATTGAGTAAATTCTGAAATTATAACTAGGCTCGAGAAGAAAAAGAAATTCTCAATTCAAACACAAACTCTTTTATGTCTATTTTCACTCTCATGTTATATCATTATTATCTTGAACTGTTTCCAGCCTGTGGGTGTATCTGTTTAGTAAAATGCCTCAATTTCTCCTACAATCTCTTCCACTATTCTCTTCTCACTTGCCCACTTGCTGATATCTGTTCCTCCCATCTCTTCCTTGGCCTACCTTGCGGTCTCTTCCCTACATACCTCATATCCATTAATATTCTTGGAATCCTCTCCCCTTCCATCCTCATTACGTTTCCATATAATCTCATCCTAGCTTCCTCTATTATCTCATGTATCTCAACTCTAGACTTTACATCTTCATTCCTAATCCCATCTCTTCTGGTAGCAGCTAGCCCGCTCCTCAAAATTTTCATTCCCATGGCCTCCACTTTCCTTATTTCTCTTTTATCCAAAATCCAAGTTTCTGCTGCAAACGTAACTATGTGTATGAAGTTTGCTCCTTACACTTGAGGGGCACTTCTTATTACCCTGGTAGGTTTCTTACACATCTTTTGAAAACCTCTCCCTGCTGCCCTCGTCTCACTATAACTTCTCTGTTACCACCTTTTGCCTCAATCACACTACCCAGATACGTCACACTCTTTATTTCTTTCAAATATACTCCATCCAATTTTAATACCTTTCTTGACCTCGTTCTTTGCCTTTTAATCATCATTGCTTCACTTTTCGCCATACTAAATTTCATTCCACACGTATGTTTCACCTCCTCATTCCATTCCTGCAACTATTCCTTTACATCCGCTTCCTTTTCCCCCTATACCATTAAGTCATCTGCCAACATCATTGCTTTAATTTTATCCTCACACAGTTTCCCTACCGCTCTATTCATTATCATTTCTATCACCAATACAAATAATAATGGTGAGAGGGAACTTCCCCGCTTGACTCCATTTTTTAATTGGAACCACTCTGTACATCCTCTATCCGTCGTTAAACAACTTAAATTATTATCATACATATTCCTTACTCTCATTGTCAATTCTCTTTACACTCCATCCTCCTCCATTTATTTCCATACTTTCTTATATCCACACTATCATAGGCCTTTTCTCCATCCATAAGTGCCATAACCAGAACCTTTCGAAACTCATATCTCTTTTCCATCAACTGTCTAGTTCCAAAGATTAAACCTATCATTGACTTCTTCTCTCTGAACCAATGTGGCTCCCCTCTTCATCTTCCCTTCTAACCTTTCCTCACTCTCCTTTGCAGAATATTTAGTACATTTTCGCGCATTGACACATCAGTATTATGCCTCTATAATTTTCATACCTCTTCCTATCCCCTTTATTGAATATTGGTAATATAATACCTTTTTGTCCAATCCTCAGGCAATCCTATCATGTTATATATGTTATTTATTTCAATGATTAATTTAATTTAATAGTAGATTTTAAATGATAAAATCATCTCTTTATTTATCCCATATATTTTAAGGATTTCTGGTAGTGCATGTCTAAAACAATAATAAACGGGTGTTTTTGTGCGCTATATATTTATAACAATACGCAGTGATTACAGCACTAGCTAATATTGCTGTACACGATACAACTAAACGCTTCAAAGTCCGATACATATTTTATATTTGTGTATTGAGGGATGTCATAGGGGTGTTCTTCATCATTTAGAGATCAATGCTTTCAAACTTATAAAAGTAAAATTATTTAAATTAATTTATACCTTTACCGCTAGTGTTAATACATATGTATTTAAAACAAAAGTACTTCTTGAATGTAAAAACCTTGTAAAACTTACTTAATTTTTACAGGAACAATCAACAAACACATGTTTAATAGTTTTTAACTCTAATATTATACTATTATAATACAACCTCCTATTCGTTCGTGGTTCACTTTAATTATTATAATTATCATTTATATTTAATCATTTAAAGTCGAATTGTTTTGCTGGTTGAAAAAAGTCCAAATAGGCTGACTTGATTATTACGCAAAAATGTACTAACTTTAATATAATTTACAGAAAGTTTGTTTCAGAACTTTTAACGATCCTTAAAAACTATTTAGCTATAAGTTTAGAAGTTACAATATAGTTATATACTTTAAATACGGCTGTTTTTCTCACAGCTTCTATAAAGTTTTGAGCTTGAGCGCCATCATAGTCTGATGTCTGTGTAGCGTTGATTTCTGCTTTCCACTGAAGACAGTCAACCATCTAGTACTATCGATAAACTAATCGATCTTTGAAGACTATCGAAGTTTGCCGCGACCAGTGGCCTTTTGAATACGGCGTTGATTAATTTAAAAAATTTCCGTTTATTTTATTTATCTATAATTATTTTAGGGAGCATTCCTGTTAAAACTGAGTTTGATCAGTTTGCTTAGCAAAAAATTTTGTTATTAAAAAAAACTATATTTGCAACAGAAGACCTGTAGGGATTGTTGACAACTAAAACAAAAAGAAAGACTGGGGGAGACCAGACCTTTTTGAAGAAAGACAAGAATGCCTAATTTATAATTTTTTTTCCTATCAGTGCGACACTTTGTGAAAGTGAGGCTCAGATCCTATTTAACTCGTTGGCTCTAGCACTTCAAGAATAGAAGGGAGGGGTAATTAATAATATCACATATAATTAATTACCTTGGATAGAATGATCATCTTTCATTGTATGGGTGAGATAATTCTAATACCTTGTGTTAATATTTTATTGTGCTTTTAAAAACGAAGGCTACAGTATGATCCAAGGGCGGAATTCTTTATTTGTATTCTCTGTCAAATTATGAGAAATTTAATGTTTTCTAGCACCTTTACTTGCAAAAATGTTCTGAACATTCCGGCTGTAGCAAAACAAACATGATGATTTTTTGTTTAAATAATTAAAAATTCAACTTATCTCTCTTATACAGTAATTATAAATAATATAGGGTGGGTAGCCTACACCTCACGCCAGATCTAAGCCTATACACTTGAACGTATACAAACTTGAAATTTGGAAAACGATACACAACATATACGAGAAAAACATGTTATTTTTTGACATTAAAAAAATTCAAGGCCAAATAATATTTTGAATGACCTTGAACACAACCATCAACAGAACCCTGTTGTTATATATTTCACTGAAAGTCATGTAAAAATACCTCTAAGATGAACATATGTTGAGCCGTGTAGCTTGCACAGGAGCTGAGGTAATCCCCCTTTTATAGACAGCAAGTTGCTAAAAAATTTAAATTGCAATAGTCAGAAATAAAAGAGATAGAAAACTGAAAGTTTAGGAAATAACTTCTAAAATGGAACACTATGTGGGTCCCAAAAATTTTAGAAATGGAAGGGGCCAGGTTGAATGCCCCACTCCACAGAATGCCCCTGTTCTAGGAATTTTTCGTTAATGCAATGAACGTTTCATTATGCGCAATGCTATGCCATATATCATAGTATTACCCAGTCAATTAGGTGAGTTTTAAATATTTTATTATGGTTTGGAATTTCTTGACAATGTTTATTTTGTTATAATCTGAAACTTCAGAATATTGTTGTGTTTATACTGGCTATAAAACATTATATTTATAATCAGTTGACACTAGAAAAAAAATGCACCTTGATTCATACTTACCTCGAAAGGACTAAAAAGAAATAACTACTAATATTTGTAGACAGTAAAATCCCCTAGATTTGTGATTATACAGTGCATGGTAGACACTAGGTAGGTCATGTTTTAAGAACATTAATCTTGCATGTTGCTACTGAATAGTAAGTTATTTAAAGTATAACTCTATATTTTTATTCAATATAAATAGTTTTCTTTTCGATTGTCTATGTTTTTTAAGATGAAAGAATATCGTACATTCTGTTTCTTAAATATGTTAATCTAAATCTAATTACTTTTCTATACCCACCTCGGTGGCGTAGTTAGCTTACGCACTAGTCGTGTTGAGCTATACTGCCAAGGACGGGAAGATTGAGGTTCAAATCTTGATCAGGTGAACTGGGNNGGGGGGGGTCCTAAATGGTTTTACATTCTTCCTCCAAACAAATGCAAGTTCACTTCCTATAAATTCAACCTTCTCGATTCTAAACCATTAACATAATTAGCACTTCAGTATATGACCCGAACAGGTAGTAAGACATGGTGCTAAAATTAAAAAAAAAAGCCTTTACTATTATTACCTGATGGCCCAGAGAGAGAGAGGGGGGGGGGGTAGTAAGAAGGGGATAGGGAAAGAGCCCATTCTTTGATCGAGTTGTCCGGTACGTATTATTATTATTTCTACTATATATTTATTTTAAAGTAGTCTGTAGAGAGTCAAACTTCTTTACAATATTTTTTTATTTGACTATTACTAAATAACATTGAATGCACTTCACATTTATTATGATAGATTATAAGATAACACAAACATATTCCAACCTAATAACAACTGTTCCATGTAATTAATTTGTTTTAACAAAGTATTTATGTTTCAAGGAAACTGGAACTCCTATTCCCTCGGATAAGCCGATCGATGGCAGCCACATTGATTGGATCCGCATGGGTACTACTGTGGCTACAAACGCCCTTCTGGAGAGGAAGGGGGAAAGAATGGCCTTGCTTATAAACAAAGGATTCAAGGACCTGCTGTTTATTGGTAACCAAGCACGTCCCAAGATATTTGACCTGGTATGTTAATAAACATTCACTTTTACAATCTATTCTGAAAGACCCAAGTCTTAGCTTTGAAATACAGTATAATATCAATTATTTCATGAAGCAAATTAAAAGAATATTGACTGAGGAGGTCCTTTTACCTTTAATTGAGCTTGCTTTGATTAGGGCCATATCCATACATTAATTACTTTTGCAGGGCTCATACTTGGTCCCTAAAGTTCCTAAAAGTTCCTAAATTCCCATTTTTAAATCCTAGGTCCCTAAATTCTCTAAAAATGTGTACTAATCTGAAATGTTTTGAGTAAATTTGTATGATTTGCAGTATAAGTTTTTAGGCAAGTTTCAGAAATTCAGATCAGCTGTCTTTAAAAATTGGTAAGTTTCAACCTTTTGTCCTGGTTACAATGTTAATCTTTAATGACCAAGACTTTGAAAACTTTTGGAAACAATTTATTTAAAAAGGAATGTAATTAATGACACCAAAATCAAGGTAGTAACAAAAGCAATTAAAACTTGTTTTTAATTGCCACATGGAAATGCCAATGTTGAGAGAGGCTTTTCAACATCTGGACATGATTACAGAGCAATTATCTGCTGAGAGTTTTGAATGCACAAATGAATGCCATGGATGCCTTGAAGTCGTGTTCCAATCACAAAAAGAAATGCAAGAAGTAGGTATCATCAGTACTTACAAGAAACTAAGCTGAGAGAAGAGAGGCTTAAAGAAGAAAAGGAGAAAGAAAGAGAAAGAGCAAAAAAACTACCTTAACATTAGAAGGTGGAGAAAAGAAGGCTTTAGATGTTATGAAGAAAAGTTTTCTTATGAAAAGAAAAGAAGCCCAGAAAAAAGAGAGCAGCTGACAAAATCTTTGAGCAAATATAATCATGGTTGGTGTTCCATTATTGTTACCTTCAAATGCTTTTTCAGCCTCTTCAAAGACTTTGTCCTACAGTCACCTTATTTAAAAAAATGTTCATATTTAATTAACAAATATAATTTTCTAGCTACCTATCATAATTTTGGAGTTGCAGCATTTCCAGCATACAGAATTGCTTTTGGTTACTGCTTCAAGATAATTGTAATTTTATTAGTCCTCTCAGTCGTCTCTAGAGTTAATACATTCATCCTATGTTTGGTTTCCCTGAGTAACAATAAATTGGACATTATTAATTATCAAATCAAGCTGTAGGTCTAGGGGTCAGAGTTCTTGGTTACAGATCCAAAGGTCTCGGGTTCGATCCCAGGCACTTCCAAAAAACTATCTGTGAATCATTGGATCTGGAATGGGATAAAACTTGCCTCCTGAAGACAAATGAGGAGCTACTTGAATAAATAAGCAGTAACTCTGGTTTAAAAAACTGAGGTTAGTGGCCAGACGGCTCATTCCAACCACATGACACCTTCTATCCACATACAGTAGCACTATCATCGCTAACGGCAACGGGCACTCGGTCAGTGCAGCTCGCTTGCGGGTTCACTTAGTACTAACCAGCGCTCTAATGGAAAGGCAGATAACCAGTAACCATGTCTGAAAATAATTTAATGTTAACTCTTTATTTAGACACTCAACTGCCTACACTAGATAGCTAACTGTTAGTGACCTAAACTACCTGTTCAAGGTGAATAGGATGAAGAGATTTATTACTAAGAAACTGCCCCAGCAACTGCCTGGAGAGCAGATGGAAATCCACACTATTTGCAAGCTATACACAGTGCGGCTTGTTGAGATTAGACTCTGCGCTTACTGGGAAGACTGTATTTATTGTGTATTCTTGCAGGAGATCATAACCCCAGAGGTTCTCTATGAGGAGGTGGTGGAGGTGGATTGTCGTGTCATTCCCGCTCTACCGGGACGATGTGAGCTACAAACCAGGGGTGACAACATCCACCACTACAAGAAATGGCAACCAATTCGAGGAACCACTCAGGAGGATTTGTTGATCTGTAAAGATCTGGACTCTGAGCAGTTAAAGGAAGACTTGATTAAGTTAAAGAGCAAGGGAATTGAAAGCATCGCAGTAGTCCTTGCACACTCGTACACGTATGTAGTATTAATATTATCACTTATATAGTGTAATGAACTAATATATTGATTTTAAATTTAAATTTAATAAGGTTGACTACTAAGTTTTTTCTAAGAACTAAATATAACTATTATTCTTACAGCTATTCCTTTTCACTACCTATATTGTAAATTTGAAAAATGGCACCTGAACATGAGAATCAAACTCGGGACTCTTCGATTAGCATGCATATCCTCTACCACCGAGCTATCTAGGATATTTCCCATACTCAGGGTCATTCTTAAATCTTGTATTAAGGCAGAGTCTGTGATTGACGTGGGAAAATTGTTGGTTACAATTAAATATCATTGATAAAACAACCACCAGCAATTCAAGAGTGGTTTTATGTTGCCTTAACTATTCGTAAAGAATGAGCCTGATCACAAGACAAATCCTGGATAGCTCAGTGGTAGAGCGTTGGTGGACTGAACCAAGGGTCTCAGGTTCATTTCCCTTGTACACGCGGCATTTTTAAAATCTACAAATATTATACTTAATGCTGCTGTATCCAGATCTTTTATATCATCCATCTTTTGTTATTTATATACAATTAAATTGTAATAGTTTTATCTTTGTTCATGTATTTCGATGTCATGTCATGGAGTGTTGCCAAGGCAAGCGTCGCTGTGCAGAAAGGGCGACCGACTCAAAAATCGTCTTGACCCCAGATATAAATGTACATATAATATTTTAAACTTTTTATTTATAAAATATTTAACATTTATTTTATTTTTTAGTGAAACCCTTAATTTTATCTTGCAGAACCCAATATGGTAGACGCTGGTCCAAACAAATGGTGCTTGCCCTGGCAACAAGCCATTGCCAATATATTACTGGCAAATGGATTTTCTTTCAAAGCTATTTGTTTTGCCATATAAATTACTCCAAATAAAACATTTTAGATTAAAATTGGTTTACTAATTTCTATAACATAAGTTTCATAGTTGATAGAAAAGTATCCATAAAAAATGGTGTTTTGACTTGTATTAAAACAATTTAATGTCACATAAGTAATTCTTAAACTTGGAACAAACTCTATCCGTAGCTTTCAAGATCATGAACTTCAAGTTGGTGATATTGCAAAGACCCTTGGCTTCAAGCACGTGTCCTTGTCTCACCAAGTCATGCCCATGGTACGGATTGTGCCAAGGGGATTCACGGCGTGTGCCGATGCTTATCTTACGCCGCATATCAAGAAATACGTTCAAGGTTTTGCTTCAGGATTCAAGGACAGCTTAAAAGGCATCAATGTACTTTTCATGCAAAGTGACGGGGGGCTTACTCCCATGGATGTGTAAGTTGACTATTTTTCTAGTTTAGTTACTAAAATAATGCCTTAAAAATATCCGAAATATTGGCATCACCCACCTGCATACACTACTTGCAATAGCCCACTTCGGTGGTCACGTGGTCTGACGCGTCATTACTCTTGCAGTAAACTAAACTGCCGATGATGCGGGGATAAAAGTTTGATATCAGTTGCGTGTACTTAAAGGGGTTTTTCCAAAATTGTTTTCCGTTATCCCTCCCAGAAAATGCGGGTACACTTCAACTGAATATAAACTTCCTTGTTCCTAAAACCAGTGGTTTAACCAGTACATAAGCGTATAGCACGAATAGATAGTAAGACGCGGTGCAAAAAAAAAGCACCAGCTGTATATTGTATACTGTTATATATATATATAGAGGAGTGGGAAGGGCTCCTAATTGTATCCTTTCTCCTCAACACACACCAAATTGCTAACACCTTTTTCTCGCTAACAAATCTTGAGATAAGATCATTGAACGCCACACTATAACTAAACATTATTTGAATTTTAATCATATCATGGTTAAAATGTATTTATTTGTAAGATTATATCTGTTATTTTATATACATGAAAAACTAATCAAACAGAAAATAAACCAGTTAGAAAGGAAGGCAGGTAGAAGCTTTTTCCGGAAGTGCAAGACATCTAATTGTATCAAGGAGTCAGGGAGGTGCTGAGGAGTGTAGAGGAATGATCTAGAGGACATACTCTGCACCAATATTCATACATGAACCAGAAATGTACGTAACGAACAAGCAAGGTGGAAGCAGAGTTCAAGCCTGTGAAAAACAAAAGAGCGACAAGGTTGGATAAGATGAGGAATAGTCAAGTACAGGACAGGATAGAGAAGACACAAGTGTGATGGTGCAGTCATATAAAGAGAATGAAGGAGAAGATACCAAAGAAGCTGCTGGATATTGAATATAGTTCAGAAGAGTGTGACGGAAAAAAGAGGACTGGGTCATGGTGGAGGATAGCAGGCGGTGGGGAGAAAGGAGGCATTGAAGAGGCCTATGTTCCAAACAGACCCTGCCAGTGGCTGGAAACTGTTCATGATGATTATTATTATTATTATTATTATTATTATTATTATTTTATCAAATGTTTCACTAATTTTAAGCACACATCCTACAAAAATTGACATTTTTTGGATTCCAGTTTTCAATTTCAAACAAGGTGACCTGGTGGTCTAGGTGTAAGGTGTCGGACTTCTGTACTAGGGTTCGGGTTTCAATCCCCTGTTCCGGCACAGATTTATCTGATTACCAAACCCTTCCTTCACCTCTGACAAGACATCTTGTGAATGTGTGGAATGCTAGGCCTCCACCGTGGTTCGTATTCCACGTTAAACTGTAGGTCCTTCATTACATCTAACAATCACCCTACCATTACACATTAGCGTAAGTGTGTATAACCTAAACGGGTAGTAAGACTCAATGCTCTTGGTAATAATTTCAAACAATTTCAAAACTAGATCCTATTAATATTTATTTTCTGTAGGTTATTAACAAAAAGCTTCTATAATATCACACACACACATATATATATATATACACACATATTTTACCTTATATTATATTCTGTTAATTTTTTCAACGATATTTTCAACACAAAAGTACTATTTGATTATTTAATCTCACAAAAAGTTTTTTAAATAATTTGCAGAGTAATATTTTTATTAGTGTATTTTACTGCCATCATCAAACATCCATTTCCAGCCTGTGATTGGGTCAGTTTAGTAAAATGCCACCATTTTGTTCTTTCCTTCTACCATTCTTCCTCCTTAATTTGTTTCCATTTTATCCTCTTACTTCCCCCCTTGCTGCTATCCACTCCTCCCATCTATTCCCTATGTAATAGCTGGTGGTCAGTTATGGGCTAATTCTGTTTTGTGTGTTCATAGGTTCAATGGATCTCGAGCAGTGTTATCGGGCCCTGCAGGTGGTGTGGTGGGCTACGCAGTCACGACCTATGGGCAGGAGACAGAGCTACCTGTGATTGGCTTTGACATGGGTGGTACTTCCACCGACGTGAGCCGCTACGCTGGGTCGTATGAGCACGTGTTTGAGTCTACAACTGCTGGTGTTACTATTCAAGCACCCCAGGTTAATACACTGAATTGAGGATGTTGGGGGGTAACTTATATTACTAACTAAACTTAGAGAACAAATGCAATGTGGCTTTTACAATTAAAAGAGAAACACAGTTCACAATTTACATTGCCGCCACTGGACTGGATGTAATGGCAGCTTCTTGAAGATAATTGATCGTTACATTCCCTCAACCTCTATTTCATTCCATTGGAATTCATCAGAAGGGAGCGGGAAACGGACGATACAATCTCCTGAAAGAAGGAATTATTAACAAAACTAAAGGAAAACATAGGACATTGGCAAAGAATGATAGGACCTATAAAAGGAACAATGAACAGCAGTGTGAAGAGTGAACTATGTTTCCATTTCATTGTAAAAGCCATATTTTGTTGTTTCATTTATTTGTCCATTTTCTGCTTTTCTTTCATACATAGAAAAATGTACTGGTACGTCAAAAAGGGAAAATAGGTTTTCCTTAGAAAAATATAATTATATTTAATATAATATCAAAACATATTATTTAGCAAACTCGCCACATATCAAAACAACCTCAATACACAGATAATTATTTTTTGGTCCCCGTGTCTCGAAATACCTATTTGGGATGTACACACATGTTCTATTTATTCTAATAGGTTAGTTATGGAGAAGGTTCTGTGAGGAAGTGTACCTGCATTTGTGTGGAGGAAGAGTTGAGGAACATTCAGAGAAATCCATCCTCAATACTGCTGATCGGGATTCAAACCTGGATCTACTTGTCCCCGGCAGTCCAAGATTGATGTTTTAGACCAAGGGTTTCTAACTTAAAAGTGCCCGAGGACCACAATTGAATCCACAATCATCATAATTAGTTAATTGTTGTCAATTTATGCACACGAAAACAGGTATTCGAGTGTGAATGAAATAACAACCGGTAATTTAAACATGAACTTCGGTGAATTTTTTCTAAACAAGTCAAAACTTTCCACTACTCGCCTAGAACATCAATTTTATGACAGTAGATTACCAAGAAACTTCACGGGCCTCAAAAAAGTGCATGGTGGGCCACCGGTTGGAAACTGCTGCTTCAGACCATTTGACCACTGATAGCTAACATTTTATTTTAATTTGTATATTTGGTATTCACATACATGAGTGTGTACGTGCTGTTGGTGGTTCTGTTGTCCCAGCTCGATGTGAACACGGTGGCCGCGGGAGGAGGCTCCATGTTGTTCTTTCGGTCAGGGATGTTTGTCGTGGGACCAGAGTCTGCTGGGGCCCATCCTGGACCTGTGTGCTACAGGAAAGGGGGTCCACTTACCGTCACAGATGCCAACCTTCAACTAGGGAGACTCCTCCCTGACTACTTCCCAAAAATATTTGGGCCTGGGGAGAACGAACCACTGGACAAACAAGCAACCAACAACTCTTTTAAGGAACTCACAAATCAGGTAGATATGTATACATCAGTTTTAATAATTGGAATGAGTAACTCTTGAGATTGCCAAAAAGTCTACTCAAAAGGTCTATATTATAATTTGAATCTAAATTTATGTATAAAAAAACTAAGCCTCTAAGTTGATTCTTGGAAATCTTAAGGATAACTTTCCCACAATAACATTATTATTGCTATGTTTAAAAATGAGGTGGCCCAATGGCTAAATAATTTTATAGTGGAGGAAATTGATAGAGCTAGAGAAAAAGGAAAAATAAACTTATAAAAGAGTAAATTTGATGAAGAAAGCTCACCTAGGGAAAGAGGAAAAATTTGGGAAGAATCCAATGCACAAAGGTGACATTTTCTTCCTTTCTTATGTCTTCTCTAGTAGAAGTAGTCACACACACATTTTAACACAAATAAAATAATATTTCAGCATTGTTGCTTTTTATTTGTGCTTGATAAAGGCAACAATGCCAACATATTATTCTATTTGTGTTAAAATGTGTGTGTGACTACTTCTACTGTAAAAGACATAAGAAAGGAAGAAGATGTCACCTTTGTGCATTGGATTCTTCCCAAATTTTTCCTCTTTCCCCAGGTGAGCTTTCTTCATCAAATTTACTCCTTTAGAAGTTTATTTTTCCTTTTTCTTTAGTTCTATCAATTTCCTTTACTATAAAACCTTATTGTTATGATATTTTTTAATTGAGGTGTTCTATGATCCTTTGAATCAAGGTTAAAAAGTTGTAAAAGGTGCAAAAAGGTAAAAGGATAAACACAGTAAAAAGGTAGAAATCTATTAATTTTTAAAAAAAGGAGTAAGCAAAAAGGTTAAAAAGTGCAAAATTGATTAAAAAGGTGAATATAATCAAAATTGTAAAATTCCGGGTTTAAGGTTTATATGCTCATGCGCAGGGGCTACTAATTTCTAAATTTCAGCCCTTTGCCTGTGGTAGATATCGCGCAATGCTTATGACAAACAAAAACTCTTCAATTTATTAATATAGATAAGATAATATTCCCTCTTACCCCTTTTTCCGGAGTCCCATTTTAAAATTTGAAATTATCAGACTTTTTTTGTTTATTTGGAGAGTTCCCTAAACCATCCTGTCAAATTTAAGTTTTATAGCCCATTTATAAGTGGATAATCTTTTTAAAAGATAGATATAAATATGTAATTATTATTTAGGTATTTAAAATTGAAGTTTTCTTCTTACTTCAAATTGCTTTGAAGATGTAAAGATTTCTTTGATGTCATAAAGAAGCGAAACAGATTTTTCCTTTAACTTTGCAATTTCGAAGCTTCATATACCTCCTTTTTTTAATTGATCTATAAAAATCAAATCTTTAGTAAGTACCTTAATATATTGGTCTCGCTTACCAAATATAGTATTAATTGACTGTTGTGGCTGCTATACTTTATTTGGTATGCTTTTTTTTAGATAAACAATTTTCTAATTAATCAACCCGAAGGCAGTGGCAAAAGAGAATCTATGTCCCTAGAAGAAGTGGCAATAGGTTTCATTCATGTGGCTAATGAGGCCATGTGTCGACCAATCAGATCACTCACACAGGTAAGAAAAAAACTATTATCGTAGTTTTGTAACTTTTGTAACTGTCAGAAAAGCCACCAAAGCACAGTTGAAACTCTTTAGTCTGGCACCCTTCGAACCTGACAAGCACCAGACCACAGAATTTGACTCCTACGATCCCTTTCATACGCCTTATGCATAGTATTGCCATATCACTCCATATACTTATTGATATGTCATACATGGGAGAAGTTTAGAACAGGAAATGTTACACCACCTTATACAACTCTTGCTTTCTTGGAAGATGTAATTAAGAGTTCAAATACAGCCAGAAAACAAGCCAAAACAAGAATGTATAACCAAAACACTCACCGGCAGATGTAAACAAATTTGTCACCTTTTTATTGTTATTAGTACCGCCTTGGTGGCCGCCCCCGCAAACTAATGGCAGATTCAAAACGGGCCGGACCATAGCGTGCCAGGCTAAGGAGTTTCATATTCTGAAAATTGAAAAATGACACCTGGACACAGGAATCGAACCCGGGACCTTCGGCTTAGTACGCCAATGCTCTTACCACTGAGCTATCCAGGATTCGTCCCGTGCCCATGGTCATTCTTCACTCATAGTTTAAGGCAGAGTCTAAGATGGACGTGCGGAAGTCGTCAGCTTATAAACATGTTAATGCTAATGGCTGCGTTGTCTGATGGCTGTGATCTTAGATAATCACATGTTTATAAGCTGAAGGTCCCGGGTTCGATTCCCGTGTCCAGGTGTCATTTTTCAATTTTCAGAATATGATATCTATGAGGGACTATCCCCACTAAAATGCATTAACAATAGTTTCGGCTATTTGTTTCTGTAAGTAGTTTCAACCTGTACTACTATGACATTGCTTTGAGTGGTGTGTGAATTATTTCAAAACTTTGACTTGGCTTTGAAACAAAAATATCAGCTTTGACTTTGTTTCGACAGAAATTCCGGCTTTGATAGTTGTGAATTCGCCAATAAAATTATAGACAGCTAAAATGCTCAATTTATAATCACTTATTGTCTTTCTGAGCTAATATATATATATATATATATATAAGAATAGTCTTCCTAAAGCCTTAATTGTTTTATATAGGAAAGTATAACACTATACAGTAACATGACAACACTTCATTACTATTTTAATAATTTAATTTAGGCATCGATCCCACTATGACATATTTTGTAGGCATTTATTTACCACTTCTGACTCTCTACAAGTACCTAACTTTCTCTAGAATATATTTTGAGAGTGGACACATCTGGTGCTAACACACTCTAATTAAGTTATGCACTTTTTATGAATAGGTCTATTAAATATGTTTTTTTATTTTTGTAACCCTACCTAGTGTAACTAATCAGATAATAGTTAGTGCATACATAAAACAACATTGAAACATTCTAGTCACTTGAGTAGATTGGCGTTTTAGATTTTCTTGCAACTGTCATTCCAGGAACTATTTTCTTCATTTGATCTTTATTTTACTTAGGTAATTTATTTTTATGCTCACTGCATCTTACTACTTATTCAGATTATTTGTATATTTATGTACCCACATTCTCATAGAGGGAGAGTGAAATATCATTTAGGAAAACTACCCTCAATACTCTCAACCAGGATTCGAACCATGATACCCTTGTCATTGGCAGTCCTCCCCCAAGGTTAAATGTAATAAGCTTATTGAAATCACTCATAATAATCTTAAATTTATGTTACACTGTGGGTATATTCACATTTAATTATTTTAATTTAAATTGTTATTATGAATATATATAAATACATTTTATAAATTACAATTAATTTCCTTCAATATCTTCTACTGTAAATATAAGTACCCACAGAAAATAAAAGTAAAATTTTGTCAAAAAAACATCTTACAAGAAAAAATAAGTTATATTTTTTTATCACCTTTCAAAAATGTCATATCATCAAATGGCTGCCTTGAGCTTGATGAGATTCCCCCAAACTAACACTGTCCGTTTCAACGTTGTTTTGTTTCAGTCAAAAGTCCACCTCTTTCATATTTTTATAGTTTATCCTAGTTTTTGTCAGTAGTTGTTGCACAACACTTAATATGCTACTTATTGCTGTATTATCCATAAAAACCTAACTCCCTGTTACAATCTACCGACCCCTGAAACTTAAGAGCGCCCCCAGGTTGGGAAACATTGCCTTAGACCATACAACCAACCAGTGGGTATAATATATTAATTTCTAGGCTAATCCTAAATCTCTGGCGACCCTCAACCACCGATGGCTTGAGGTTCCAGTGATTATTCCTCAGAATATATTTGGACTTTTTTATATTTTATTTCCTTTATGTACATCAACTATACATATTAATACTTCAACTCTAGTCCTATTATTCTACTTCTAATTTATTCCCACTATACTTTTTCTCCTATTTTATTATCATATAATTTTGTAAGAGTGAGGACATAGGTGCCTCTAGACTAGTGATTATAAAACCATTACAAGCCCCTCTTAGCACCATGCTGACTTTAAAAACCTTGCTACTGCCAAATCCTCTTATTTTCAAGCTAACCAAATCTTTACATATTTGAATATGCACCTTTACAGCCTTAAACATTTTATGTCTTCTTAAATGACACTAGAACTATTCAGGAAACACGTAAAACTATAAAAGTAACTCTCATTATCAAACAATCAAACATAAATTATCATCATCATGAATTGTTTCCAGCTTATGGACGGGTATATTTAGTAAAATGCCTCCATCTCCCTTTGTCCTTCCACCATTCTTCCTCCTTCACTCTTCTCTTCTCACTTGCCCACTTGCTGATATCTGTTCCTCCCATCTCTTCCTTGGCCTACCTTGCGGTCTCTTCCCTACATACCTCATATCCATTAATATTCTTGGAATCCTCTCCCCTTCCATCCTCATTACGTGCCCATACCATCTCATCCTAGCTTCCTCTATTATCTCATGTATCTCAACTCTAGACCTTACATCTTCATTCCTAATCCTATATCTTCTGGTGAAGGCTATCATGCTCCTCAAAAACTTCATTCCCATGGCCTCCACTTTCCTTGTTTCTCTTTTATCCAAAGTCCAAGTTTCCGCTGCATACGTTACTATGTGTATGAAGTTTGTTCTATACAGCACTTACTTACACATAGGGGCACTTCTCGTTTCCAGAGTAGGTTTCTTACACAGCTGTTGAAAACCTCTCCCTCCTGCCTTCGTCTCACTATATCTTCTCTGCTGCCTCCCTTTGCCTCTATCACACTATCCAGATACTTCACACTCTTTGCTTCTTTCAACTCTACTCCATACAGTTCTACCAACTTTCTTGGCCGTGTTCTCTACCTTGTCATCACCATAACCTCACTTTTCACCATACTAGATTTGATTCTACACTTTTCCACCTCCTAATTCCATTCCTGCAGCTGTCCCTGTACTTCCTCTTCCTCTTCCTCCATACCATCAAGTCCTCAGCAAACATCTTTGCTGTCATTTTCTCCTCACCCAGTTTCCCTGCCACTCTCTTCATTATAATTTCCATCGCCAAATGTCTAACGTAAATGGAATATTAAAACACAGCGAACTGAAAACCATCACATGAACAACATATTCAAAGATTTAATAAAAAATAATATGTCTAACGACTGTATGAGCCCATTCCTGGCCAAATAAGAGTGAGAGAGACGTGTATCGGTGGGCACGCAGACTAAATATCAGGCTCATATAGTCTAGTTTATCGATAAAAGTAAGAGGGGTTAGAGGGGGTGTATTTGACTGTTCTCCCTAAATGATTTTTCACTCCCCTTCTTACAAATTAATATATATTTCCTCTTTATACTATCTTCTTCATTCCAAGAAGATTAATGGATATAAAATTCTTGCTGTATGTATATATGAATTGGTTGGCCATAAATTGTCTCTGACCCCCGAGAAACTTTGGAATCTTTGTCTGTAAACTATTCATATGGATGAACCAATAGTAATTCTAGTCCTCAAACTCCATCAATGTAGTGCTAAACCATTACCTTATCTTTCTGAAAGTAACTATCTCAAAAACTCTTTTTGTTTAGCTTCATTTTTTTGTAAAATCAGCTTAAAAAATGATGCATTCACACGTCTTTTTGGGGGATTATTTTTATTTATAATGATATAAAATCACAATATCTTATCAGTCAACAATATATGATGAAAAAAAATATAGACATAAAAAACAAGACTAAAATAACATGGTTGAATCTTGACAAATCCTCCATACCAGAGATAAAACTACTGTGTAGCGTATCCTCTACTACGGTTAAGGTAGCATCCCCTACGCTACCCCTACGACATTGCTTACTCCAAAAGGGAGAGGAATAAATGTGTTTGTCAAATACATGTTGATATATATGCCTGGTATTCAGAATCATAACAAGATATAGATTAAAGTGTGGAATAATTTATAGCTTGATACAAATACTATCCAGTTTGCAAGTATTTGTGTCTTTATTTTATTCTACTTAGACTTTGCTAAGTTTTCTCAATAGTTGGCACCATGCTTGGCTTGCTGTTTTCATGTAGCAGGCCCTTGGTGGTAACACACCCACAGTTCACTGGCCAATGTTTCTGGGTGAGGGTAAAGGGTGTATTTCAACCCCATTTAAATTGAAAAAAGGTTATAAGAACGTCACTCTAGCTTGGCTTGTGTTCTTGGGACGGCAGGTTCTGGGTTTCATAAGCTGATAGGTAAGGGCCTTTCTAAGAAGAATTACTTAAAAAAAACAAATGTTGATTCACAAAATAATTAAATCGACATATCTATGGGTGTGCGGCTCAGAGAATACGCCACTGCTGGGCATATAGAGGAAATAATAATAATGATAATAATAATCAAACTATCGGCACTATCATCATTATCATCATCCTCGTCATATTAATTATTATTGTTAATCACTATACTTGATGTCACTTCTCACCAGGCTAAGGGCTACGACACTAGCCGCCACGTGCTAGCGTGTTTTGGTGGCGCAGGTGGTCAACATGCCTGCTCCATTGCTCGCTCCCTTGGTATGAAGACGGTGTTTGTTCACAAGTACGCCGGGATATTGTCGGCGTATGGCATGGCGTTGGCTGATGTGGTTCACGAGGCTCAAGAACCGTGCGCGAAAATATACCAGCCAGGTACAGTCTTTTTACAATTTGTTTACGTAGACCTTAATCACTATAAAAATGTTTAGTTAACATAAAATAAAAATGTCGAGACTGAAAAATTTACTTAAGTGTAATCTAGGCTTAGAATAATACTTTTAGTTAACTTAAAACTTTTCCCATAACTGTGTAAACAAAACTCTTTGACTCGTTCATCGGAAATCTTACTGTTGCGCTAAAGGATAACTACTAACCTTTTTCAATAAAATTTAGTAATTTTTTACACAATTGATGTCAATTTTTATGTTTTTAAGTTAATTTTCTTCAAAGAAACATTTTCAGATATTTGAAATCTTCAAATTGATTTATAAACAAATTTATCTTAAAAGTTTATTCATAATTCAAGCTTTCAGCTTTATTAAAATGCATAAACACTAAGAGGCACACTATACCAGATTTTTTGTATTGCCTCTTCTAATTACATCATCAACAACAACAACATCAACAACAAAAATAACAAAAACAAGAAAACAACAAAAACAGCACCA
Organism: Timema shepardi; assembly: GCA_902151425.1. Classification (NCBI taxonomy): domain Eukaryota; kingdom Metazoa; phylum Arthropoda; class Insecta; order Phasmatodea; family Timematidae; genus Timema; species Timema shepardi. The sequence goes on from CABFVX010001777.1 coordinate 117,743, forward strand.
CCAATAACAAAGCAACAATAGTGACAGTAATAATTTGTAATTTGTCTCTTTCTCACCTGTTTATTATCAACAGATTACTATGATAAACTAAAGGTACAGTTTGTATTTATTCTGTTGTTTGTTGATAGAATCGTTCTCATACCTGGACGAGAGACTAGACGCTCTTAGCAAGCAGTGTGTGGAAGAGCTGCAGTCACAAGGATTCTTACCCGGCCAGATTGCGACAGAGGCATACTTGCATCTGCGATACGAGAGAACAGATTGTGCGCTAATGTGCACAGCCACACCTGACAAGGATGGGGGCTCCTCCGAGTCAACCACACATGGGGACTTTAGAGGAACATTTGTCGAAAGGTTTGTAACTGTACCAATAGAGGGAGTTATGCAAACAAATTAAGTACGAGCATGAGCATAGCAGGGCCAGGGGAGCTTTACAACTCCAGAACTGGTTCGGCTGTGCTTAAAACACAGTGTACCTTATCACTCATTAACTTTACTGCAAATGCTGGCTCACTTGCCTAAAACTTTATTCTTGTCATTCTTTACCCGTAAATTAGACAGAACTAAACACTAGCAATAAAATGCACTAACTGATTTTAAACACACATCCACTCACACTATAAATATTTGTGCAAATAACTCTTTCCTTAATCTGAAAATTGAAAAATTACACCTGGACACGGGAATCGAACCTGGGACTGGCCTAGTACGCCAAAGCTCTAACTACAGAACTGTCCAGGAATCGTCCCGTGCCCTGGGTCATTCTTCACTCATATTTTAGGGCAGAGTCTATGATGGACGTGCGGAAATCGTCGGCTACAAATGTGTGATTTATTAAGATCACTGGCTATCAGATAACACAGCCACCTTCGACTCGGTAGTTTGTTAATTGCTGCCACTTGTACAATTATTATAATTGTAAGGGATCGCATATTTAAGATTCAAATATCCAAAGCTTACCTTAATGTTTAACACAACAAATAAGAAATTAAATTGATGACAGTTTAATTTATGTACAAATGTTATTATGCTTGGGACTTTAATTGTTAACACAAAAAAATAGAAAAACTACACTTTGAAGCTATATCATTTCTTCTAATGTTTGACAAGTAAATTAAGCTCCGAGCTGGGTAACATTTCAAGAGGCGCTATCGATTCTCCTTCTCGGACCAAACTTTTATATAGTGGCATTATTGCTCAGACATTAGGATAATATTAATAAAACAATAACTTTTAATATAATATTGGCACAACTTGCCACCTTTTATCTTCCTTAATTACATTGATATTTTATAATCATATTTATCTTATAGTGAAATTTATCATGGCAGAGTGTGAAATGATGGTAATGACAAGGTAGAGGGTAAGGCCTAGTAAAGCTATACAGTCGAATGGGTTAGAGCTGAGAAAGATACAGAACATAAACTATGTTGGAAGCGTGATAAAAGCGAAGGGAGGGAGTAAAATGTATCTAATAAGAAGAGGACATCTAGGAGAATTGTTCTATAGGTGTGTAAGAAACCTGCTACGGAGAAGAGAAGTGCTGTGTAAGTGTAAGGAAGTACTTTGTACCCATTGTCACATGGGTAATGAATCTAAGAGAGACTAGGTATTTGGAGGCCATGGAGAGCATGTTAGATGTCATGAGGAGAAACAAGACAAGGAATGAAGTTATCTGGGGAAGAGTAGGAGTACAGGGAGTACATGAGATAGTAGAGGAAGTAAGACTGAGATGGTATAAGAATGCAATACAGATGGAAAAAGAGAATGACGGAGATGAGGTATGTAGGAAAAATATCACAAAGAAGGCCAAGAAAGAGATGGGAGGAGCAGATAACAGAAATTTTGCAAGTGAGAGGAGAAGAATGAATAATGTAAGCAATTAAAGGGGGAAAAAAATGGTGAAAGGATAGAGGAAACTGGAGGCATTTTACTAAGCTTACCTGACCACAGGTTGAAAACAATTGATGATGGTCATAATGATAATTTCTGCTATTATATTTACATTTTTATACTCTCTTCAATATTAACGAGTGTGAATGTGATAGCCACACGAAACACGTGTCTTATATGAGAATTTCTGCTCGAGTGATGGAGGCACGCTCTTTTGCATATTTCCAAATATTATGTTGGGAACGTGTCCTGTATCACCATAGGCTGGCCCCTGTTTGTACACACATCAGACCCTGAGTTGCCGGTGAATCCACATGTCCATCATAAACTAAGCCTTAAACTATTACTGAAGAACGACCCTGAGTACAGGACTATTCCTGGATCGCTCAGTAAGTGATCATTGGTGGAATAAACCAAAGGTCAAGGCCATGGGTGCCATTTTGCAACTAATAGAACTAAACACTCATAGTTTCAGTTTTAACCGGTATTTTGAAATGGAATGTGTTTGAGAACCTGTAGATTACAATGGGATGTTTGTTTAAATGTTTGTTTCCACACAGGTACCAAACAGAGTTTGGTTTTGTACTCAGCGGTCGAAATATAGTAGTGGATGACATCAGAGTGAGGGGCGTGGGAAAGTCCCTGGCTCACTCTACTGTGAACATAGCAGTGGCTGATTCTTCTCCGCCTGTAGACAGGGTAAGACATATCATAGATTTATTATTTCAAAACAACAAAAAACTTTCTGTAGATAAGCTATATTGGGCTTTTCTATGTTCTTATGTTCGATGATTCTCTCTTTCAATCCTTTTCAATTATAACCAGAACCCATACACTTTTTTAATCTTTTTTAATACTAATAATAATTATATATAATTATATATATATATATATATATAGTGTCGTGTGTTATATATAATATATATTATTTATTTTCATCCATTACTATTACTAGCTTCCTAGGCCTGTCATATCTTCATATTCCTTATAATCTAACTTAAGACTAGTACAGGCACAACATCCAGTCCACAGCTGTTAATTTATCACTGTGAAAGGATAAACCCACATTTCACCAATGATAAATACTTCGGCCATACCGGGAATCAAACCCAGTACCTTTAGCTCAGCAGGCAGACATGCTACCAACTGAGCTAAGGTGTCAGGCATATATATATAGCGCGTGATATTCAGCTTTCAAACCCATTCACAAATGACACAGTATATATTGTTTTATTTGCGAGATTAAAGAAGACTGGGTTCTGCATTTTGGCCATTAAAATTCTTGACAGTGATTTGGACCCTAATCTGTTCAATAAGTGGGGGGTGGGGATACCTGTACTTACTAGAATCTAATGTACACCATTTTTAGCCAAATTTTGTCTCCAAAATTAGGGTTTGTATTAGAATAAATGATGAACTAGGTTCAAGCGCAAATTCTAAAACTCCACCTACTGTTCTGCCATGTGCTCTTGCTCCTACAGCCCCTCCAACCCCCTCGCCTCTACTCATCCTCTATATCTGTCTTACTCCCTCTGACCATTGCTTCCTCCGGTAGTTTGGTGGTTATGTGAAGTGAATTAAACAAAAGGTGAATGACGAAACTAGTTTTTTGGTTTCAAACTTTTGAAAATCTATATTTGTATTAGTTTCGAGTGAATATGATGGTATTTGTACTCTACTCGGGAAAACCAAGGTTTAAACTAATATGGTTTGTAGCTTTACAACTGTAAATACAAAATTAAACAGCGTTTTATTTTAATATACCCATGGCTAGATAAGTAAATCATTAACAAACATGGATGCTCTTGGTTCATTCACTCATCATCACCATCATCACCATCATCATCACCATCACCATCACCATCATCTGTCTACAGCTTGGTGCGCATCTGTTTAGTAGAATGCCTCCATCTCCATCTGTCCTTTATTCACTAGCAGTGTGTAAACTTTTTGTATTTATTTATTTATGACTAAATCCTTTTTACCAAAAATTTGGAAATCTGCTGCTATGTTAGGACATTAGTAAATAAAAGATGGCCTTGTTCTGTTAATTTTGTTTGCTGATATAACTCTTTGTTTGAACTTGACTTTATTTTTTTTCTTTAAGTTTAAAAATGCTCAGAATTTTCTATTTTTTCTTTTCAAAAATATTTGAGATTAATTTTTTGATTTAATATAAAGTATTATTTCAGATTGTATGGTCGCTCACGATTTTTTTTGTCTGATTAAAAATGTAATTAGCATAATAGGCTATATTAAATTTAACTAAAAATATAAATTTGTATGGTCATAGCTTTTTTCACATTTTTTTTCTCTTTTTAATGTGTATTTGTGACAAAATAAAAGAGGGCAAATCAGGCAGGCAAATTATAAAGATACGATGTAGAAAAACAGAGATGGTGATTGTATGAATAGATATCAAATTACAATTTTAAATAGGTTTGCTGCCCTAAGTTATTCAAAGGATGGGGAAACCACGAATCCAGAGAAACAGTGGAAAACTATCAGGAATAATATTAAAAATGCACCAAAGAGTAGGAAGAAACCATGGTTTGACAATGACTGTTCAAAATTGATAGAGGAGGAAAGAACAATCCACGTTGGTTAGAAAGTCCTAGCATATTGAGCTTAAATACATTCAGCACTGCAAGAAGGAAGGCCAGCGTCTTATCCGGAAACAAAAATATGAATAGTAGGAAACTTAATTTGGGTATTAAAGAATATAGGAAAAACTATCGGTCTAATGCCAATTTAGTGAACGACGGGAATGGTAGCCCGATGGCAGATAGGAGTGATGTTCTGTGTTGATGGAACAATGACTTTACACATAGTTTGAATGTTCGGGGACGATCATAATTGGTTGATGGAACCAAAATCCGTACTGCTTGACCACTAGTCTCAGAGCCGAGTATTAGTGAAGTCAGAGAAGCTATTAAGAAGTTAAAGAACCACAAATCTCCAGGTTTAAATTCAATTCCAGCAGAGTTAATAAAGGGAGGTGGTAAAATGAAGACAAGAGAGGGTCGCAAACAAACGGCAAACTTTGAAAAGATGACCATAGTTCATATTTATCACTGCTGCTAATCAACGAGGAGGTATTGGTTAGTATCACTTGAATAAAATTGGGCTATTACCTCACAGATCCTCTACATAATCTTTATACTTTTGTGACTCTTCGTTAGTGAGGTGAAATGTGCAACTAACGCAACATCCTGAAAGAGCAAATTAAAAATGTGAACAATAACATGATGCATACCATTTTCTTTGGTTTCCTCTTCAAAGTGTTTGTGTTACATTCCTTCTTATAATCCATTTGGAACCAAATCCAGATCAAGGTATAGCAAAATGTGACTGGTTTTCTTTGAGAAGCAACCATTACCTCAATGTTCAGTGGCAGCAGTGTAAAGTTTGAAAATGTGTTTGTCTTTTCAATGTAAAAACCATATTGTGGTTTTATATGTGCTTTCTAAACCGCCCACAAAAATATTTCTGTAATGTTATCACTCTCTACTCTTTTTGATTATTTTATATTTTATTACTCTAGATTTAATAAATTATTGGGTTTTAGAACTAATTTTTTTAACTTGTTTTAATTTATTTTAGACTTATCATCCATCACCTTATGTATAGTTAAAATTGATGATGAATTATTTATTATATGTTTAATGTTCATAATTTGACAATATGTTTTTACTACAAGTGAACTTAATTATACATTTTGATCCGAAATTTAAATCTATTACATCAAATAACTTACCAAATTTATTAATCCATTCTTTCTAAATAATTTTTAGTAAAACAATCTAAGTTTTAACTTATAATTTATATCCACTCCTTACTATCAAATTGTTTAGAAGGTTTTCTAAAATGTCCTCACATATAAACTGCTTCATAGGGGAAACAAGCAAGGTAAGTCTGCTACCTTTCAGGCTAAACAAATTGTCCGTACACATCTAATTATTGTTACAGATAACTAAAGTTTACTTTGAAGAGGGCTATCAAGATACATCAGTGTACCTACTGGAAAATCTACGGTCAGGCCACTCTCTCCCTGGACCGGCGATCATAATGGACAAGCTGAGCACCATTCTGGTGGAACCAGACTGTACCGCAACAATCACTAGAGCTGGTGATGTCAAGATCACTATCGGCTCTGGTCAACTCGGCAGGATTGGGACGGAGCTGGACTCTATACAGCTTAGTATCTTCTCCCACAGATTCATGAGCATCGCTGAGCAGATGGGCAGGTGAGAAGTCTTTAAAATATACACCTGTATGTTGGGTTAACTTCTGTGCTACTCTCACAGTAGACTAGACTGACGATGACGGGGAGATCTAGATTTGAATCTAGGTCAGGCTTACGACGATGATTTTTCTTAAATAGCTTTTCGCTCTCCCTCCACACAAAATGTGGCTAAATTTCCTCTAAATACAACCTTCTTTATCTGTTAGCATAATTAGTATATCAGCATATAACTAAAATGGGTAGTAAGAGATGGTGATAGAGAAAATAATTATTAATTTAGTTTGTAACAAGATATCACCAAGAATATGAAATATTTTTATTTTTTGAAATTTAATAGTAATTAAAGTTCACTTGTATCATATATTTATTCAAATGTAAGTCTTAAATTCTTATTTTTCTATTCTTAATATAGCTACAAATCTTATATATTAATCTTACAAAAAAGTTAAGTTTGGCTTAATGGAGGGATTTACTCAAATATTATTATATAAGTTACTTTTTTAAAGTTTTTATATCCCATTTAGTTGATATTTGTTCTATAGTAATTAAATTAAAGGAAAATATAGCTAAGTGTATTCAAACATAACATGAACTTTTTTATTATCAACTTGAAAATAATGGTGTTGATCAGGATTCTCCAGAGGACCTCTATTTCTACCAACATCAAGGAGCGACTAGACTTCTCGTGCGCTCTGTTTGGTCCTGACGGAGGTCTGGTTTCTAACGCTCCTCATATACCCGTCCATCTGGGATCAATGCAGGAAGCAGTTCAATATCAAGTGAGAACAACCATTCATTTGTATGGCGGCCACTAGGTACCACATCATTTATTCAAAATATGTCAATGGGATTTTATTTAGTTCCAAACATAATGGGCTTATTTTAGAGATAGAATGCTCGAACCATCAAATCCTATTTTATTTGAGAGATTTGAGATTCATAAACATTTCCAAAAAGTATCTTGAATACAATAATTTGAAAACCTTGACGTAATAAAACAATTTTAAACAATTTGTAAAAGGAATTATACAAAATTGTCTAGTTGGTTGAGTAAACAATCACAAAAAAACACAAAATAGTACAAAAATGTATTTAATATAGTTAATTTACCAAAAAAGAGTTCTATTTGTTATTTGTGTTGTAATTGGGAAAGGAGCGAGTACAAAGAGTACATGAGATGGTATGGACATGTAATGAGGACGGAGAAGGAGAGGATGACAAAGATAATAACAGAGATGAAGTATGTCAAGGGAGGTCAAGGAAGAGATAGGAGCAGCAAATAACAGAAAGTGTTTAAGTGAGAGGAGAGGAGTGGAAGCAACTAAAGGAGGAAGGATGGTGGAAGGATAGAGGAAGATGGAGGAATTTTACTAAACTGGCCTGTCCACAGGCTCTAAACAGTTGTTGTTGTTGATGATGATGATGATGATGTTGTAAAATGTATAATAGATGGGTTTGTGTGCAAGACTCCAAATCCAAGAAACCTTGAAAGCCGAAGCTTAAAGCGCATATTTAAGGGGAACCTATGTGTGTTTACCTTGTATGTATATTTCTTACATATATTACAGGACTGATGCCTTAAACCACATGAACAAATCTAATTTTACTATCATATTATATTGTTTTAAAAATAATCACTAACTTGATCTCCAAGGAAAAATATCAAATTAAAATCCAAAGGGAAAATATAGTTTGGTTAAGTTGGTTGTTTTGTAGTCACTTTAGTAGGTAACATCTTTATTTTACTTTATCTTACATTTACATTGGTTACCGTATATTTCGACAAACAGCTTACTTCTCCGATTAAAAGACAGCTGATTCAGATCTTAACACCTCAGCTCGATTGACCACTGGTAGAGGTAACTCGGAAACCAAGAAATTTAGAGTCAAAATTTTGCATATTTCTTAATAAGAGAAAACTCATTATGTGCACTTCAATCTTTTTTTTTAAAAATCAACAACTAATGCATATTAAAAAAAAATCCTCTTGTGAAGATTTATTTATATTTTACATTTATTTTGAGTCTGACGCCCAAGACCACATCACCACAAGGGTACATAAGATAGTCGATGAAGCAAGGTTGAGATGGTATGGGCATGTAATGAGGATGGAAATGGAAAGGAACCCAAGGAGAATTAAGGAGCTTAAATTTGTGGGGAAAAGACCACTAAGAAATCCAAGAAATAGGTGGGAGGAGCAGATAACAGTAAGTGTGTAAGTGATAAAAGAACAGACACGAATAAAGGAGGAAGAGTGGGGGGAGGACAGAGGAAGATGTACCTTTTTACAAGGTTAACCCAGCCTCAAGCTGGAAATGGTTGTTCTAGATGTAGGTATATTATAGCCAGCATAAATTAGTTTTGTTTTGCTTTGTAAGCTCTTGTGACCAGCGCAATGGAAGCCAAAAGATTTGAAATAGTTCTACCAATGTAGCCTAAACCCGGACAAAGCTTTGTCTCAAGTTGTTTTTATTTGTTACTTACCTATTTTTCTTATTTGTACTATTCCAGATGGCTGCTCTGAAGGGAAAATTTAATGAGGGTGATGTAATTCTAACAAACCACCCCAAGGCCGGAGGTTCTCATCTTCCTGATCTTACCGTCATCACTCCAGTATTCTACAAGTAGGTCAACAATCCACAGTACAACCACTTACAATGTCGCAAGAAGTATGTTTTCCTTTGTGTGTGTGTGTGTGTGTGTGTATATTCAAACTAAGGATGGGTCTTAAACTCCCTCAAATCCCTATGGATATTTGAGAATTTGTGAAAATTTCAGATTATAGATAATTTTTTTTTTTCAAGTGAAATTTGATTTAGAGCTTTATTGCTGCTTATTAGTGGTCCAGAACCAATTATAATTAAAGGGTGAACCGAAAGACCAGGCCCCAGACCATTAATTTAACACTTAACCGAATGTATAAATGTTTTAATGAAAGACTGTCAATATTAATTAGTTACTATTTTAATTTCCCATTCTACTATATTTATATTTCCTCTTTTATTAATAATTTTTTCTAAGATTTGAATTCAGATTTGGATTTGTAAAATAGTGGGTTCAACCCAACTCTAATTCAAACACATGTGAACTGTCTTTTGTTTTATTTAATACATTCTTTAATCGTGGTAGACTATTATGAAATATTTGTAGTATTCAAGTTTCATTTTCGCTATGTTTCATACCTGGCAAGAACAATGTGATAAAGAAGTATGGGAGAAAGTGTTATTTACAACTGTGCAATAGGAATAGGGACGAGAGAAAATTTGTGTTATTGTTCTGAAAGAGAGACCAATATTGCCAACAGAGTTAGTTCAGCACAGAAGGTGGATTGGGATCTTTGTTAGTTGAAGTGTTATTCAATACTGTTTGGTGCTATGGTCTCTCTCCAGATGAATGCATTTACATTTCCTCTCAACTAACCTCTCACTCTTTACCTTCAAGATTGAATTATTAGTAGCGCTTGTGTTAAAATATTTAGTGAAAGAGAGCTATTCACAGCATTGTGTCAAATAATTAAACATTAGTTTTGTATAAAATTCTATTGAGAAGGCTAGTAATGAAACTCTACCACACACGGGGGAATGAGGTGAGGGGTGGGGGTATATATCATAGGGGAATAGAGAATAGAATGTTAAATGATATTTCTTGGTGGTATGGAACATGCTTCGCTACTACAATATTATAAAAACAATCACTATTAGTTACCAATGCGCCACTTTAGCTCATTTGGTAGCATGTCTGTCTACTGAGCTAAGGGTCCTGGGTTCGATTCTCAGCATGATGAAATGTGGGTTTACCCTTTCACAGTGATAAATTAACGGCCAAGGATTGGATATTGTGTCTGTCCTAGTCTTAAGTTATATGGCTTGACTACAAAACAGACCACAGGCTGGAAATAGTACTGGATGTAACAAAAACTACTAGTTACCACTACAATAAAGAACAAGCTAAATTGCAAGAAAATGTATTTTGAACAGACGATAAAGACCACAGGATTTTGTGACCCCTCGCTATTCATTTGAAACTATCTGGTGGGTGCGCACATGATACTTAGCCCCTGTTCACCTGCATCTTATCTCACTAGTGGTGGGTGCGCACACGATACTTGGCCCCTGTTCACCTGCATCTTATCTCACTAGCGGTGGGTGCGCACATGATACTTGGCCCCTGTTCACCTGCATCTTATACTCACTAGCGGTACTTACGCCCTTGTTTCAGTTGATGCTTGATTTGTCAACTAAACTATGTCTCAGGAAATACAGGACATTTCTCTGTGCAGGGGCAAGTCACAGCCTGTGTTCTACGTGGCCAGCCGTGGTCACCACGCGGACATTGGGGGCATCACCCCGGGCTCCATGCCGCCCCACTCCAAGACGCTCCTAGAGGAGGGGGCGAGTTTTAAGAGTTTCCATCTGGTGAAGAAGGGCGTGTTTAATGAGGCAGAGTTAGTTGAAGCTCTCAACGCTCCGGGGAAAATTCCCGGTTCATCCGGAACAAGGAACTTACAAGACAACCTGTCTGATCTCAGGGCACAAATTGCTGCAAACCAAAAGGTACATTTTTATAATACAGGGCAAGGTTAGTCTGACAAATGTCATTTTGAACAAATATTTCATCTGAATTTGTTATGATTTGTGAAATCCCAGACAAAATTGTTAATTAATGACATATTTGAACAACTTTATGGAAAATTTCATTTAACTTTTATTGTGGACACAAATTATACTTTACACTGCTTTCACTGGACAAATAGGTAAGAGTTTCATTTCATGGCATGGGATTATCCTTTGTTTTCTTTTTTAAATATCCATGTTCCTTATTCAAGTGTCTTGTCATTCTTTAACAATTTCACAGTCTTTGAAGAGCTATGAGAGATTTAGACTAGATTGAGATAAGGATCTGTAAACTGCATAACAATTATTGAAAAATGTCAGAGAGGGTGGTAGGAATTTACTATTCAGAAATAGCTAGTTCCATAGGCTTCACTAATTAATTTGGGGAAACAGAAATAACAAAGTCTACACCAAGTTTTTTAAGGGGCTCATGGTGAAATCCTCAATTACCGTTAAAAAAGTATTTTATTATCTTAAAGGCCTCTGCTAGAAAATTTGGCTACACTGATACACTTTGCAATTCATACGTTGTTTCATATTTAATATATTTTGTCTTGGATCTTTTTTTTTAAGCTTGACTAATTCAGAGTATATTGTTACAGGGTATAATATTAGTCGGTGAACTAATTGACATATACGGTCTGGATGTTGTACAAGCCTACATGGGCCATATCCAGGCCAACGCTGAAGTGGCAGTTAAAGACATGCTCCGTCAAATTGGCAACAAGGCTCTGGAACAAACTGGCAGCACTGTGCTTCAGGCCGAAGAGAGTATGGACGATGGTACATCTATAAAGCTGAAGGTTACTATCGATGTGGAGCAAGGCATGGCAGTTTGCGACTTTAGGTGGGTAAACAAATCAAAACAAGGATTGCAGGGAGAAGTGTATAGTTTGTTACACTTGTTTTAATAAATTTAGGGTGTTGAACCCACCTTCTCTCAACTCTGATTCTTAATTTTACCAAAAAATTTTGAATCTTGAATTTTAATCCAAATGATTAGCACCTTAGTATGGATTTTCCTTCATTTCTGATTTTGTTTACATTCACTGGTAAATTAATTTTCTCAAGATTTTCTCGAGCCTAGTTGTTATTAGGTTTTTACTTTACTGACAAGGAGATAAGCCAATAATCAGCATCATAAGTTAATAAATTCAAAAAAACTTATTCATATTAAAAATTTGGAAAACATTAATCCTCGAATCTCCCTAACTAAATTATTTGTGGAAAACCATCCCTAAGATGGTTTCCAAACCTTAAACTTTCGTCATGGTTACCAAGTGCATTGTGGGTCTGTTGCTAAATTGAAGTCTTATTTTGGAATATCCTTAATGAAACTAGCACTTAAACTCACTTTTAATCTTTGCAAATTTTCGCATGTCTGTAAATCACTAACTATTTTGAATGAATAGTTCTAGGTATGTATATTTCATTAAAACTTTGACAACCCGCATTGTCAGGTGATGCTCGAATTTATTATTGATACCAACCATTGACTTTTACTTCCCTGAGTGTTTCACTTTTCCAACTTATCTCTTTCTTGATTCACCCTATTCTACACTTTGCATCTCATCCTTGGTCATTTTAAAGCTTCTTGTTTTCTTAAATAGAGTTCTCTTTCTTCTTAATTTTTAGGCTCCCACGCCCTCTTCCTTATTTCCTGTTTTATCACCTTTCTCCCTCTTCCTTTCTCTTATACTCTATATCTAGTAATTATTTTGTTAATTTTTGTTCCCAGTGGTTCTGGCTATGAAGTGTGGGGTAATTGTAACGCTCCAAGAGCAATAACAATGTCGGCACTCATCTATTGTTTGCGCTGTATGGTTGGCCATGATGTACCTCTCAATCAGGTGAGTAATGCATTTATCTTTGCGTCTTGTGTTCATAGTCTAGGCTAATCATTGCTATCATCTTAGATTTCGCTTATATTGAACTTTGAATAAACACTCTTGCACTACAAAAAGTCTAAAAATCTTTTTGCTCATCAGGTTTTGACCCATTAAAGCATACAACACTGGTGATCTTGTCCACATAATGAGGCCCTAAGCACACCCCTATTCTTAATATTTACATAATTTACTATCCTAGATTTTCTAAGACTAGAATTTATATCAAATTAAAATAGATACATCTGTTCTCCCAATTTATATGCTTATTTAACTGTTCAGGGCTGTTTGAAGCCAGTGAAAGTGATCATTCCCAAAGGCTCCATCCTGGATCCATCAGATAATGCGGCAGTGGTAGGTGGCAACGTGCAGACGTCCCAACGGATTGTTGACACGGTGCTGAAAGCATTCCAAGTGTGTGCTGCGTCGCAGGGTTGCATGAATAATGTGACATTCGGAGACGAGCAGTTTGGTTACTACGAGACCGTGGCAGGAGGTGCAGGAGCTGTAAGTTGACTCTTGGAACTTCTGTAAGGACTTGAGCGCTGGACCTCTGGCGCTATGTGCCAATTTGAACTACCTGGTTTCTTTCTCCCCCTTCATTCCCCTTTGTAACATTACCAGGTGCTATTATAACGCTAGAGCAGTGGTTCTCAAACATTTCTCTCTCACGGCACAGAGATGAAGTGCGGTAGACCGATTGTTTAGGTTGGCAATACTTCGAACTGATGCCAGATGCGCATGCGCTGCTAGCCCAATAACATAACCATTCTTTTTGGGTATATTGTGAGAATTGCCTGCTGGATGTTTGATGGGTTTTGAAATTGGTGAATACATGTTGTATTTAAATTTTGTGTTTATTTCTGGTAGGTTTTTAATGTTAAAATGGATACTTCTTTGGAAATGTAAAAAAAACAAATGAATCTGTGGAGTATCCAAGTGGAAATGAACCTAAAAATGCACAAGTTGCAGGTGTGAGTTCGATGCAATCTTCTCTGCAGGCAGTATCGTTACTTGGTACAACTCGCAGCTTGCAAGTACAACGACGGTTACCTTAACCTTGTTTTACGTATGATGGCCCTGAAAACAGTCTGATTCCTGAATGTGTGCTGTGTGGGGGAAAACTTAGTAATGAGAGCATGGTTCTGGGTAAATTAAAATTACATTTAATTACAAAATACAGTCATTTGACTGGAAAAGAGAAGAACAGTTGTAGCTGTTTACTATCATCTGGTGTAAAACAAGCTAAATCTACAACAACTTTACCTGAAAAAGTCCAATTAGCCAGTTACAAAGTGGCTGAGATAGCATCAATGAAGATGCAGCCTCACAACATTTCTAAGGATTTGATTTTTCCTGCATGAAAACAAATTGTTAAATCAATTTTAGGAGACGTAGCTGAGAAAGACATATCTTTAGTACCATTGTCAAATGATACAATTTCTCATTGTATTGAGGACATGTCTTCAGATATTGTGAAAAATTTATCTGAAAAATTGAGCAATGGGTCAATATTCGCCCTACAGCTGGATGACTCAACGGACATCAGCCAAAAATGTCTTGTTTGAGCTACATCAGATTTGTTGAAAATGATGAAATCATTGAACAATTTTTGTCATGCGCAGAATTACAAAATATGTTTCTGTCTGTGGTGCACATGGTGGATGTTTCAAAGGTTTTATTGCAAGACTAAAACTTGAATTTCTGGACGTAGGCTCCACTCATTGCTTCATAAATCACGAGGCTCTAGTGGCAAAAACTCTCCCAGCTGAACTCAAAGGTGTTTTGGACTCTGTTATTAAGATGGTCAACTATGTTAATTTAATAGCTTTAAAAACACGACTTCCCAAACAAATGTGTCTTGAAGATGGCTCTCTCCGTGATACACTAGTTATACACATCGATATTCGTTGGCTGTCAAGGGGAAAAGTTATCACAAGATTTTATGGACTTAAAAGCGAGTTACTTAACCTCTTTACTCTTGAAAACCGGAAATTTATTTCCCAATTAAATGATGAGAAGGCGTGTGCCAGGCTACCTTGCTTGGCTGATAATTCCAACCATTTAAATATCCCGAATGCAAATATGCAAGATAAAGAAGAAAATGTATTAACCTCAAGTGACAAACTTAATGATTTCTTAAATAAGCAGGTGAAAATGTTTCTTTCTACACCTGAAGTAGATCTTCAATGATACATTACATCGAGATTGATCTTGGAACATCTGTCAGTTCTTGAAGATAAAATGAAGCAGTACTTCCCCTCTCTCATCATCAACGAATATGACTGGGTACGCAATTCGTGTACAGTATCGCTTGAAGCAAAAACCCAACTCCGGAAAAAGTCGAAGAACTTGCTGGACTGCGGTCAGATCGCACCCTACAGCTGAAATATGGAGAACTACCACTTGCTAAGTTTTGGATTTTGGCAAAGTAGAAATACCCAGCAGTTTCTGAATGTATTGTCAGAACGCTATCGCCATTTTCTACTACATACCTCTGTGAACTGGGATTTTCGGCACTTACAAACATAAAGAATAAGAAATGAGGACTTTTTTCCATTGAACAGGAAATGGGTGTCTGTTTACCATATATATTATTATTATTATTATTATTATTACTAGCACCGCGTCTTACTACCCGTTCGGGTTATACGCACTTACGCTAATGTGTAATGGTAGGGTGATTGTGAGATGAAATGGAGGACCTACAGTTTAACGTGGAATCCGAACCACGGTGGAGGCCTGGCACTCCCCACATTTACAAGATGTCTTGTCAGAGGTGAAGGAAGGGTTTGGTAATCAGATAAATACATGCCGGGACCGAGGATTGAACCCCGGCCGCCAGCATAGAGGTCTGACACTTTACCCCTAGACCACCAGGTCACCGCTTTACCATATATAGATCTACATACAAAAATAGAGGCTTTGTTCAAGAAAGGACAAGCCCATGTGTCACATTAACTCGAGCTATTAGTATTTATTGTTTCAACGATTTTAAATTAAAAATATATTTCAAATGGTCATATTTCTTTTCTCTTTTATTTTTCCTATTAGAATATTTTTAATATATAATATTTAATGTATAATTTTTTAAATTTTCAGTAAAATAACGAACAAAATTTCTCAGGACACCTAGCCAATCTAGTGGCACACCCTTTGAAAACTACTGCTCTAGAAAGCTGCCTGAGTAGGCTTGTAGACTAAGTCAGGTTTATCCAGTTTGCTGCCGACGAGGAGGTTGTAGTTTGAATGCCGGTCAGATGTAGTGATGGTTTCTCACTTTACACCCACACAAATGCGGTTACATTATTCTAAATTCTACCTTTCCCACCCCTAATCCATTAGTATAATTAAAATGCCTATTTCCAAGGTTAGAATAAACATATATATGTAAGCTAAACCTATATCACCACCAAACTCTATGCAGATATACTCTAGTCCTCAATGTTTTTCAACGTGTGTGTTGTAAACCCAGGGCCCTACGTGGGACGGTCAAAGCGGTGTCCACACCCACATGACCAATACCCGTATCACTGATGCGGAGATATTGGAGCGTCGCTACCCTGTCATGCTCCAGCACTTTAGTCTTCGTGCGGGTTCTGGAGGAGCGGGCAGGCATCGTGGAGGGGACGGAGTGGTGCGAGAGTTGCTCTTCAGGAAGGACATAATGCTCTCTGTGCTGACAGAGAGGAGAGTGTTCCAGCCTTATGGGCTCCTAGGTAAGTTCCCTCCAGACTTCTCATCACAACTGATTGCCACTTTATTTCTACAACACCCATCCCATTGACTGAGTGATCATTGAGGTCCACCATAGGTCTCTCTTTATCTATACAACACCCATCCTATTGACTGAGTGATCATTGAGGTCCACCATAGGTCTCACTTTATACAACACCCATCCCATTGACTGAGTGATCATTGAGGCCCACCAAAAGGTCTCACTTTATTTATACAACACCCATCCCATTGACTGAGTGATCATTGAGGTCCACCATAGGTCTCACTTTATACAACACCCATCCCATTGACTGAGTGATCATTGAGGTCCACCATAGGTCTCACTTTATACAACACCCATCCCATTGACTGAGTGATCATTGAGGCCCACCAAAGGTCTCACTTTATTTATACAACACCCATCCCATTGACTGAGTGATCATTGAGGTCCACCATAGGTCTCACTTTATACAACACCCATCCCATTGACTGAGTGATCATTGAGGTCCACCATAGGTCTCACTTTATACAACACCCATCCCATTGACTGAGTGATCATTGAGGTCCAACATAGGTCTCACTTTATACAACACCCATCCCATTGACTGAGTGATCATTGAGGCCCACCAAAGGTCTCACTTTATCTATACAACACCCATCCTATTGACTGAGTGATCATTGAGGTCCACCATATGTGTCTCTTTATTCATCATAGCTACAAATACTACGGCAGTTTCATCAATAATGCGGGTGCAAGCTATCTAAGGCTACTGTCATATTATTTTAGCATTCTAAAGATAATAGTGATTGGAAATTATAAATAATAAACCTTTATTTAGCTAAAATGGTTTTACCAGTAGTTTTGTTTTCAATTTTTCAAGTGAAATTTGTTTTAGATCTTTAATACTTCTTGGTAGTTCAGAACCATTTATAATTATAGGATGAATTTAACAACCCGGTCCCAGAGAAATAATTTACCACTAACTAGATGTTAAAATGAATAGATTATAAGAAAAAATGTTGACATATAATTAATCTTTGTATTTTATATTTTATTATATTTATATTTCCACTTATATTCATATTTTTTTCCAAGATTATGATTCTGGATTTGAAGGTAAAATGGAGATTCGAGTTTGTAAAATAGTGATTTGACCCAACTCAAGTTTCAAACATCTTTTCTGTACCTTTTTCTATTTATAACAAAACACATCCAAAGAAATTAATAGGTTGTCCTTAATAAGCGTTTTTTTAAATATGGTTCACGCCAAAATGGAGGCCAAATGTATCAATCTTTTCATGGATTACAAACATTTGAAGTTTTATAACCAAACAAAAACCAGGAAAAGGTGAAATCAAATCATTTTCAGCCAGCACTTTATGCAGAATGTTGCTGTTATTAGATCATTGCAAATGGTTATCTAGAAACATAGATATTGCTTTCCTTGACCGTACTATATTAACAGGGTCAAAACAGAAATCTTCAAATATTTGAGAATATTTTCAGGTTTTTTTTAAGCTTCCAGACTTCCATTCCCATAAGAAATACAACAGTAGCGAGGTATTTCCCTTCGTGCAGACAACACCCTTAAGGTGGCCACAACATAGTTCCTGTCCTACATATGGTCTTGAATATGCACTTTCACACTTTCTCTTCTTGGATACAGTTCTCGCAAGCAGTCACTGAATATCCTACACATACCTACTTTGAATAATAATATATTGCATCAAATGTTTTAGTGTTAAAAGAGTGTATTATTTTAAATTATGTTTCTAGGGGGTCACTCAGGACAAAAAGGGCTTAACTTGCTCGATAAAGCTGACGGCCGAACACTCAATCTTGGAGCTAAGACAGCCATCAATGTTGGTCCTGGAGTGAGTACATACATTATTTTATTAATATTGTTTTATTTGGAGTTTGGATAGAGGAAAACAAATTGAGTAACACCTAAGCTTCAGTTTCACTAGATGTTCTAAATCTGGTGCAAGATATTCCCTGAACTGCACCTTATAAATTTGCCACGTTTTTGTATTCCCCAAACAAGGAGAAAACTGGTGGCAAGAACAGGTGCGATTTAATTTTTTGTACTTCATTCAAACAATCTTTAGATTCGAGATTCGGATTGTTAAAATAGTGGATTTGACCCAACTTTAAAATCCATACAATTATAATGTTATTTTCGAGTCATCTTTTAACTTAACACTCATCCAATAAAAACGCTATATCACAAATCCAACCTGGATCTTTAAATAAACCATATTCTACAGCTCCCAAAATGAACGTATGTGGTCTTTTAGTTTGAAGATGAAAGAACTTCTCTCCTAGAAAGCCATTTATCTGAACTGTGAAGCAAGATTTCACCATACCCATTTAGTTCCTCTTCAAAATGATCCTTAAGTTCTCTAGTTGAGTGTCTGTGATCGGATCATATTGATGCAATGCAAAACAAGATCAATACCAAAATCAAAATTGATGTCTCTAGCACACAAAACCTGTTTGTGAATGATACAGTAGTATGAAAATACTCTAAATACTGTTCAAGCAAATAAACACAGTCATTTCTCCTCCCTAGCATCACTGGAACACCCTCCGTATGTATACTTTCAAGTTTAGCCCTTTAATAACACTCCTCTCAACATCACATATTTATATACAGTTTTATTTCACTGCCACAAAACACCCCTTACAATTGTTGTGATCGATAATTGAAACACATCCAAGTTGTCATTTATGCCTTTTACACAGGAAATACATTTTAGACAGCTGGCGGGCCACTGTTTGGCCTGTGGGCTGTAGGTTGGCCACCCCTGTTATAGGCTCTTCATGTTTATTGGTATTATCAGGGACAGGATTTTGATGACATGTCATCTTATTTTTGGTTCCTTACCTACGATGCTCATAATATGTACAGAAACTATATTCATGGTCCCCTTGTTGCAGAAATGTTTATTTTAAAGGATTTTTTTGGGTCATATTTTGTCATTTGGGGATTTTAGGTCAAAAGATTTTTTTTTATCACACAGTTTTATGGATAAAAAGATAATTAACTGTATTTTCTTCGCTTGTATGGTTGTAAAATACACATTCCTGGTGAGACTGCAACCAAGCTGCAGAGGGTTGCGTCAAAAGTGAAGCACATATTTGTAGATCACTTTTGTGTTTATCTAACAGAATGCAAGAGTTTAGTTGTTAAAGGTGTTTTATTGAATTTTAGTTTTGTAAAGTTTATGTTTGATCTAGTCGTGAGCATTAAGTAAGAGGTTTTGTTTAAAGTTTTAGGTCATTTTTAGAACGGTTTGATCATTTTTAGTCCATCAAAATTCGGGCCCTGGCAATTGTGAGAAGGGTGGTGTGAGTCACAGAGGGTAGATCATCATCAACTGTTTCCAGCTGTGGCCGGGTCAGTTTGTAAAATACCTCCATCTTCCTCTTTTCTTCCACCATACTTCCTCTAATTCCTTCCATTCTTCTCCTCTCACTTGAACACTTTTTGTAGATGAAAGTATTTAAAGGAGGACAATTTTTGATGGAAGGGAACTCCCTCTAAATAGCTTCTAGAGCCATCAAATGGTCGCCGAGTGTGAGTCATGAGGCCCTCCTTGTTTCCCAAGCTCCCCAGGGGGGTTGGCGTGACACTGACGTGATATCCTCCTAACATTAATCCTTTATTTACTCGGATGCTACTGCTGCTTCCAGAGGACTTCCCCGATTACCGTATAAATCTTGATTCACACAATCGTCAAAAATAGAAAGCAGGATCTGTTTGATTGTGCACCAATTCACATGCTAGCATAAATTAACGAATAGATGATGTTTTCACTACTAACTTTATTAACTGATTTATTATCTGATTTGATTTAAGAGTATAGACTACTTTCACTATCAATGTTTTAGAATTAAAGTGCTTTACCGTGAAGTGACTCGATACATCGATACACAGGCTTTATTTAATGGGTTATCTCAAATTTCCTCACAACAGTCAATGAATACTGCATCTTGCAAACAAAGGACCAATGATTCGAGTCATTTGGTTTTTACTATTGAGATTTTATTGGGTCTTCCAAGTGGAAGCTCTCGAGCCAAAACCAGTTGAACTAAAGAAGACCATCTTGGGTTGATAGGTCTGAGATCTTGTTATTGGCTTAGAGTGCGTGTCACATAGTTACATATCTGTTCTGTGCTTGGTTTACAGAGAGTCTGTGAATTTACAGTAAATCAGCAAATTACAATGGTCTCCTTGTGAATATTGCTAAAACTGACCCTCCTTAATTCACCTTTCCTGGCACTAGCTTAGATGTCGCCCTTCTGAGGGCAGCACTCTTAACTGTACCCTGTAGGGGCATTTGCCAGCTTCCAGTTTAGTATATATCCACGCACTAAGGCATTTATATGCATTAAAAACATTACTCCTATTTTATCTTTTATATGTGGTTTTACAGTTTATTATGAGCTCTCCGCGAGAAAGAGATTTACTGCTCATAAAAGAAGACAATATTTTTGGTCTTTTCTAGCATTAAATGTGAATAGCCCTATGAATCCAGTTACGACAGAAATATGTGACCAAAGGAGTGTTAAAAGTTTTACATAAAATACACTAGGCAAAGAGGATTTTTTTTATTTGATATTTTATAGAGCAACACAACAACAACAAAAGATAAAAAAAATGCATAAACATAACCATTATTGAAAAAAAAAAAGTTATAAAAATCAGATTATATGATCTTTAATTTTACAACCTTCTTAAAATGCTACTATTAATTTCTAAAGATGACACTAGATGATCACACAGTCATTTATACACCAAAACTACTAACATCCTTAAAACGTGATCATCTCTTAGGTCACAACTAACAAAAACAACTTAAATCTGTGTTTTTTTTACTTTAAATATATACACATATATCATTTTTTCTCATCTCATATGGGATTTAAAAAATTAGTTTTCTTTATAAAAATTTTATAAAGCAAGTTAAATATCCTATCTTAGCTCACATAGCTACAGTTCCATAAAAATAACCTTATTTGACAGCTAGAAAAGTTGCTATATATATATATATATACACTTTAACGTATCCATACATTATACATTAAGTCATGTGATTTGCATATGTCACTTTCAATAGATACTATCAGTATCTATAAAATAATATACTAATATTATAATGAAATTTTATAAATGTTGACCGCGAAAAAATAATATTTTCTAAAAAAAAAACTGTCCTTAAGTTAGCTGGCTGAGAACTTGTAAATAATCACCAGCACAAAATCTTTCAGAGTTTTAACTTCTTTCTTCAGATCTTGAGGCAAAAAGAAATTCCATATTCTGTAAAAATAAACAATTTGAATAGATTTTGATCATACGTTTTAAACAGATAGTTCTCTTTTCTGACATAATTGCCATACATTTATTATACATGATTGATACTTGACTGTCAATACACAAACTTGAGATACACTTATTAAAATGTAGCTTACCTTCTTATTCTATTATTATTATTATTATTATTATTATTATTATTATTATTATTATTATTATTAGCACCGCGTCTTACTACCCGTTCGGGTTATAACGCACTTACGCTAATGCGAGATGGTAGGGTGATTGTGAGATGAAATGAAGGACCTACAGTTTAACGTGAAATCCGAACCACGGTGGAGGCCTGGCATTCCTCATTCTTATTCTAAAAATATTACAACAGGCGTCTCCAAGGAGTGCTGTAGCCCATTCTTCCAATCACCCCTTAATTATATAATATTAATAATAGAAAGAGGTATTCTTAAGGTAAAAAAATACTGGTTATAAGAAATTCAACAACACATATTACTTGTTATCTTGCCTATATTTTTACATCAAGATAGTTAAGCAAAACATTTATTTTGTCACGGCATCTCGGTCTCCATCCGGGCTATACTAATACTAATTACATTAATATATTAGAAATGAAGGATATTGCATTTAGAGAATATGTACCCTCATTAGTGTGGAGGGAGAGTGGAAAACCATTTATGATAAAAACTAAAAACCTCTGTCCGGGATTCATACTAGATATTTCAATCAATGGCAGTCCAGTTTATTGTGTGAGTGACGCCTTAGCTCAGGAATGCTAAACTCATTATGACCAAACATTAGCGATGAACATTTATGAATAGTTTTAAAAATCTAAAATATTGAAAAAAGTTACCTGGTGGTCTAGGGGTAAGGTGTCAAACTTCTGTGCTGGCAGCCGAGGTTCAATCCTCGGTCCCGGCACAGATTTATATGATTACCAAACCCTTCCTTCACCTTTGACAAGACATCTTGTGAATGTGGGGAATGCCAGGCCTGCACCGTGGTTCGGATTCCACGTTAAACTGTAGGTCCTCCATTTCATCAATCACCCTACCATAACACATTAGCGTAAGTGCGTATAACCCGAACGGGTAGTAAGACGCGGTGCTAATAATAATAATAATAATAAAATATTGAATTTACATTTGATATTAAAAAAAAAAATTAAAGATATTAAAAAAATTACATTTGCCTTTTTAAGTTGTGCCTTATTGGAGTGTCACTAACCTATTTTAGATTGTCTCTATATTTTTTTATATAACAAATTGGGTTAACAGAAAAAATGTGTTTATTTGGTGGCCTCGATGGGGCAATCCAGCCAAAATTTTTTCCCCATAACTGCACTAGAATGGGATTTTCACACCCACTCTCTATGCTAATATGAGTGCATTTATTATGATCTGCCCTTATCACTAACCTCCTTCCTCCCACATCTCAATCTCTTGATAAAGACTCGCTTTGTTGGCCACATGGACTAAGACGTAACTCTTTTAGAAGACTATACTACCGGTGACAGGGAGCTAAAGGTTTGAATCTTGGTCCGGAGCATTAAGGGTGGTTTTTCATCCTCCCTCCACGCAAATGCTGGTAGATTTACTCTAAATATCATGTTCCTTAACCTTAAAACGATTAGTGTAATTAGTATATAAGTGTATAACCTAAACATGTAATATACCGCGATGATAAAAAAAAATCTGAATAAATACACAGATTCATATTTTTAAACTGTCAGTCTTTTTGCAATTACTTCTATTATTTTATTTCATACTAGTTAAAGTATCCAGCGATTGTATCCTATAATTTATTTACTATTGTACCTTACAATTAACTGATTAGAACCTTTGTAATAGAAAATAGTGTAAGTTACATATCACATTTTGAATGTACATAACATGCTACCTTCATATTACCTATAAATATATGTTTAAAATAAAAGTAATGCACTTTTTTTTTTTTGAAAGTTGTATTGCGATGTATAACTATAAGCATTGCATTTGTGAAATGTCTTGAACATAAAAAGTGGAGACAGTATCCTCTATATAGAAAGTGGGTTCATTTTATGTCACTAGTAAAGGGTTCATCCGGGAAATGATGGACATAAAAAGGAGAAAAGATGGGTGCAAGAATAAGGATAGAGAATAGAGCTAAACAAGGAGTTTGAGTACCGTTATAGTAACACATTTACACATTTTGCTCTCACCTGTTCAATAATATTTTTTATAGTTTAAATAACATTTTTATTACATGTTCTACTGCATAAGTATACATGCTCGATAGATTGAGCATGAGTATGAATGTACTCATATTTAAAATTATTATTTTATTAATCATTATTAGAACTCATTTATAGATTAGATATTGGTATGCCTTCTTCAACCAAAACCAGTCTCACTGCTGGCAACATTATGAGTCACTGAGTAATTGTGTCATGACTCGCGTCAGTGGTCACATGGTATAATGAATGAATGAATGATTGATTGATTGATTGCTGGTGATGAGGAGACCAAGATTCGGATGTACTCGGGGAGTTTTTTCCAAATGGTTTACCACTCTCTCGCCATGCAAATATGGGTCCACTTCCTCTAATTCTATCTTGACTCCGAACATAGTAGTGTAGTTTAAAATATATACATTTAACCCAAGTGGATTATAGTTCAATTTTTCCCCCCCACCCTGTTCCTACTTGTCATTTTGATATTTTATCCAAAACATTAGATATTAGGAAACCTCATTGAGAATAAAGCATAGTTTTATTGGCTGGATGAATTAAATAAACAATCTCAAACATTATTCCACCCAGAAAGGTTGAATGATCTAGAAACGTCATCGATTAGTATATAAAATATCCATTACAAAAAAAACTTTTCCCAACATTATCAAAATCTATTGATAAATTAGGAGCTGAAATTATGTCAGACATTAAAATATAATTAAATAACTATATTTGAAGTAAGATACAATTTGGCAAGGGCAATTTAGCCAAATTTAGACAGCTTTGAAAGTTTTTTAAAATTATGAATATCTATTCTATGTTTAAAGGTTTATATTGTGTAGGTCATGGTTGAGTTATATCGCTATTGCTTGCAGATGGTCTGGGCAGCTAGTGAGACATGGTTCCGAAATAAATAAATTAGAGTCTACTTTATTTTTAGATACAAACATAAGATTTGTATAAGTTTGGACATCCTCGATGACAAATTTTGTGTCAAACAATTATGTTCAAAGAAAGGCTTGGGTATATATGCATGTGCAAATTTTCCATTAGTGAGATTGGGTACGATAATTTAAAAATTACTTCGAGCAGAATATCATTTGACAGGCACTGGCGCAGCCAAGGGGGGGGCGGGGTCAGGGTCAGGTTTGAAATCCCCCAGACCTTGCTACCCACCTTCCTCTTTCTCATCCCTAAAGCTGTTGAGATCATACATGAGAATCTCTGCAAATTAAGACAGACTTAATGGGCTTGCTCTCATGTACTTAGATCCAGAGGTGCCGGTTATGGACCCTTGTGGGAAAATGCTGGAACTGGAACTGGCCAGGTCTGGCCCAGATATGGACCAGCTTTGGCCAGATATGATCTTTCCTCGTGTGGAGGATGAAGTTCTCAATGCCAGGCCTCCACAGTGGTTCGGATTCCACTTTAAGCTGTAGGTCCTCCATTTCATCTCACAATCACCCTACCATTACACATT
>CABFVX010001778.1:0-33144 GCA_902151425.1 Timema shepardi
TGGAATCCGAACCACGGTGGAGGCCTGGCATTCCTCACATTCACAAGATGTCTTGTCAGAGGTGAAGGAAGGGTTTGGTAATCAGGCTATGTAAATTACACTGTTACACTGACCGCTGTGGCAGATATATTGCAAATGTTGTGGTTGGAAAACCAGACTCTACAGGTCCTGGGAAACCTCACTTAGTTGTTTCAAAGGTGCTTGAGGCAACCAACAGCTCGACAATTGCCATAGTTGTCCGTAATGCTTTGCGTAAGTATATAACTTAATTGCACAAGATATACTGTGTTGATTTAATGATTTGCGGTGTTAGTCATGTAAAAATGAGAATGATAAATCAGTTAATTTGTTTATATTAGGTGTCCTGTAGCCATCAGAAAACAACGATGAAAGGTTTTCGGTGCTGCTGATAGATAGTGAGGCCTACATGTTGAAAGGAGATGCAAACTTAAAAATATTCTACACCAAGCTAGTTCACATGACTTGTCTGGCGCATGCTGTTCATAGGGTTGCAGACCATATTAGATCACATTTTACAAATGTTAATGCTATTATTTCTACAGTCAACTCGAAGGCGCCATCACAAATCTTTTCATTTAAGGCCACCCTGGCCAACACACCCTTGCCACCACAGCCAGTGTTAACGTGTTGGGGTACATGGCTTCATGCTGTGTTGTACTACACAGATCACCTGGGTGACATTCAAAAGGTATTATACTATACACTATCTTTAGGTGTGTTCACAAATTAAAATTGCAGTGAGCGCTTACCACTAGTTTTATTGATTCCACCTGTCCGTCCACATTATAGAAAAATATTTTAAATTTAATGGTTATACTTGTAGAACACAACGCATTAAAAGAATGATGAGTTTTGATATATCAACCGTTTTGCTTGTAGGTAGTCCAAACTTGACGAGGAACAAGCTGTCGCCTTTAAAGAAGCGAATGCTGCCATCTCCTGCTCAAGTGTCATTGCGGATCTGGCATACATAAAAAGCCATTTTGGAAATCTGCTTGGAGCAATTACAGTTTTAGAGGCGAGGAATTTGCCTCTTGTGAAAGCTGTGAAGATAATGCGGGGAATAGAAGAAAACCTGAATCAGGCTTTTGGCTCAGTCGGTACAGCCTTCATTGACAAATTTAACAGAGTATTACAGTGATATCCTTGGTGTAAAGTGAAGGCAAGTATTGCAGACATCTTAGAGGGACAAACTACATCACTCCCAGAAGTCAAGCTTAGCTCAGCTTAGCTCGGCATACTAAGCCGAAGGTCCCGGGTTCGATTCCCGTGTCCAGGTGTCATTTTTCAATTTTCAGAATATAAGATAGCTTGTATGAAGTTTTGCCCGATGACTTCATGTGAAGTCGAGAGAAGTTTCTCAGTATAAAAACATTTTGTCAAACAGAACAAAATGTACACCTGAAAATCTTGAGAAGTATTTGGTAATTAACTCTAATGGTAATTAATTTGTGTTTATGGAAAGTGTATGCTGGGTTTTAAGAATTAATAATAAATAATAATAAATATGTTGAGTGTTTTGGTGCATTTTATTCATTACTATGCCTATTTATGTGCTTATTTTCTCTTTTTAGTGCCTATTTATTAGCTTTTTTGAGATTTTGTGCCTATTTTCCTGCCTTTTTAAAAAAAAAATAGTGCCTATAAATCCGTCCCCTAGTGATAATGAATCTGATGTTTGAAAATGCAGCATTTAATGTGTTGATACTATTCTTTCTCTGATTTTTTAAAGTTTAAATTTTAAGGGTATTTTCAATGTGTATTATGGTTTATCATTTGCATATCAAGTGATAAGACTTGTCTTAAAATATGGCCTAAGGATTAAATCTATTTTTAGTGCTCTATTTTAGTTATACTTCACATTTTAAGCTTTTGTTATAATTATTTGCTATCTTGAGAGGAAGAAGGTTGGAGGGGAAGGAAAACGATCTGCTTGTTTCCCTTTTAGATGCACCTCTGTTTAATACACACATCGTAGATACAAATGGATTTAAAGTTAAGACTAAAAAATATTCTATTGAAAAAACAACATAAAAATATGCCTAATGGTGTCATGAAGATAAATTTAATTTCTATTTCAAGAAAATTGTAGAAATTAAGATTACACTATAAAATAAAAGTCAGTGGTCACTCTGGTACAGACTTCAGAATATGAAGAACAATTTAGAGCTCATAAATAATTCACACTAACCCTTACTTCGACAATTACTTACACAATAAGTATGAACCAAGTGTAAATATAAGAACTATTGGCCAGTCAAATGATGAAAGTAAGCAGTTGGTATCTTGACTTTTATAATTCTCCAAATAAATGATAGGATGTGCTTAGCAAGGTATTTTGATGGAAACACATGCGATAAGAAAAGTTCAAAGCAGCTTATCATTGAATATTAAATTTTCTTAAAAAAAAGAGTAAAATATTATTATTATTATTATTATTATTATTATTAGCACTGCGTCTTACTACCAGTTTAGGTTATACACACTTGCGCTAATGTGTAATGGTAGGGTGATTGTGAGATGAAATGGAGGACCTACAATTTAACGTGGGATCCGAACCACGGCGGAGGCCTGGCATTCCACACATTCACAAGTTGTGTTGGTAAAATACTAATAGATTCTATAATAAATTGGCATAATAATTTATTCAGCCTCATCCACACATGTGGAATGATGATTTTTAACTAGGTATACCCAGTGTATTTTTAATAACATGTTTAACTTTTTGCTATTAGAGCTTTAATTCATGGGGATGGGGATGAGAAAACAATAAACCAAATGTGGAAGTTCTTAATTCTTCTAGCCAAATTCCTACCTTGGCCTTCATCTAAACAGCAATCCAGTCTCATTGAAGGAAAATAGCGGAAAATATATATTATATGAGTTGTCTTACTGGTGGTAGTTACTAACATCTGTATTGATAATGTATACTATTATAAGAAAAAGTGTAAAGATAATTGGTGAATTTTTAGCGGTTTTGAATTTTTATAGCTTTATGTGCTCATTACTAAGCTGACCCAGCCACAAGCTGGAAACAGTTGTTGATGATGATGATGTTCCCATAAAAACTGATAGATTTCCTTTCAAGTATGTGGCTCCATAAAATAGCTTGTAATAGCCTTATACTAAACTGTATATCTAAAATATTTTTAAATGAGGAGGTCAAGAGTTTTAACTATACCTGCTAGGTTGGCGTACTTCTCTCCGAGTGCCCTCGTCCATAAAAGGAGTCTCCATTTGTCGAGACTCAACTCTTCATTATCAGGACAGAGTCGAAAGTGGCGGAGAAAAGTCTGTGTTGCTATCAGTGCCTCATTGTGGGAGAGATGATACTGCTCACACAATATGTCGACAAGCTGTAAGAGATGGCCACTGATCAAACACTTGGAAACGATAACATTACTTACGAATAAAGAAAATAATTATAGTACATCATACAATAAAACAATTTATATTCATTTTATATATAATATATAATTTTATATTAGTTTAAAAAAATGTTCAGCTAAAAAAGTTTACATTGTCAAAATAAATTCACACTAAAAGGGATATATTTTGTAAAGCCATCAAAATAAATCTGAAAGAGAAATTTAATTTGTATGGGAACACAGCATGCACAAAATTAATTAACAAAACATACTACATTATGGGTTTTTAAACAAAATTTAATATTTTTTAGTTTTGTGATCTGTTTAATATTCCTGCAAAACATTGCTATGTATATGTCATTAGTAGTATATATTTTTATAATTAAAAAATAGAGTATTACAATGAAAGAAATGGAATTCAAAAGTTTTGATGTGATTTAAGCAGATTTAAAAGTCTGCAGAGAGTGGTATAGAGATGGCAGCCATGATATTTGAACGAATGTGTGTATGGAGATTAAAAAAAAAATTATTGGAGATGTAACAGTACCAAAAAACAGCACCATAATATCAGTTCATGTATATATAAAATCATAGCTTGCCAAAAAATAACCAGCAATAAAATAATGAATATGAAAAAGCAAATTATCAAAATATAGGCCTAAATAAAACACACTAGACATGTAATAAAGATCTAGTAAATTTTTTTTGTAAAAAATATTGACTGGATATTAATATATAACAAAATCCAATCTAGGTAAAAAAACAAGTCCCAGGTTTAGTCTAATGTATAGGGTTTGCAAACACATTCCCTTTTGTTTGCATGTTAAAAAAACAGGAATATAACTGTGGGGTTGTCATTTGATGTACAATAGGCTGTTATATAAATTATTTCTTAAATTTAAATTAACCTTTGTCCAGATGTGCATTTGAATAAAAACATTTATTAATTATACGGAACAAATTACATTTTATTAAAAAATGACAACTAAAAAGTTCTGATAATGAACAAAAATAAATTTCAAATGCATATAATAGTTTTAACACAATCCTGTATTGTGACTATGTTACAATCTAAGTCCACTCTTTACAAACCCTTTAAACTTGCATCTAAAATTAGAAAGACTGTTGTGAACATAATTTTTGGCAACCTTTATCGTCTAGCCTTAACATATTTACAGACATGGCAGGTCTGAGAATAGGATAAATCTATGCCAAGAGCTTTAAAAAAAAGATATTTTGGCCAATAACTAAACCATCCTTTGATTCAAACATAATTTTGGCTTGAAAAATATTAATTATGTAGACATCAAGCTAGTTTTAAATTCCATAACTTATTTCCTCACAGTTTAGTTAAATTTACATATTAAGAGAATAGATAAAAGTATGGATATAATAATTCTAATGCACTAGCCCTTCCTAAAAGAAAAACTTGATAAAAAAAACAGTATAGTAATTTTCTAGACAGCCTAGACTTTATAAACTATATTTTTCTTTATTTTTAATCACATGAAGAGGACATTTAAAAATAATGTTGGATTACCAAGAATCAGAGTAAAATGCAATTATTTTATCCATTCTCTTGGTCTTGATTGATTGTTATGCTACTAGTTTGAGGTATATGCAAACAATCTTAAGTCCGGTATCTAAATTATTTTTTTACTTTAAAAGAACAATAGGCCACACAATTTGAAAACTATCAGTGTGATATTAACTAACTCTAAGATCATTATTATTATTATTAGCACCGCGTCTTACTACCCGTTCAGGTTATACACACTTACGCTATGTGTAATAGTAGGGTGATTGTGAAATTAAATGGAGGACCTACACTTTAACGTGGAATCCGAACCACAGTGGAGGCCTGGCATCTAAGATAACAAAAAATGTCAATATACTGAAGGTAGTAGGTAGTTGTTACAAGTTTATTCCATCAAAAGGAAATAGTTCAGATATAAAATATACACAGAAAAAGTATTAAAATGTCATAAAAATTGGTAGCACCAACCAAATAGAACCACTAACCTAAATAAAAATCTATGTGGAATATTAAGCCAATTGAATTATTAACGTAATGGAAGCTTATTTTGTGGTTTTAAAGAATGTTTAATAGATGTTCACTTTGCAGAAGTTTTTAAAATAAATTTAGAATGTAAAACAAACAAGCTAAAAATAATTGCTTTTGACATTTTAAATTCATGCGAAGCAAATCTCTCTTTCTGCAGGGAAATTACTTCAAATATGATTTGGAAAGTTACACTTATTACTTATAAGTCATTTTATTATTAAACCTTATATGATTTAATGGTATCATATTTTGTATTAAAATATTTTTTGAAGAAATCTTCCATAGTGGAGATTTTTACTTTAAGTAAATAGCTGGCTCCCTTCATGCAATTTAAATCTCAGATAATGAATAGTACTTATCAATACATATAAATATAGAAAAAAAATTACAAAGCATATTTTAGCCCAAATTGTTAGGAAATATTCAGTGAAAGCATGTTTTGCAGCTACCTCAATCTACAAAGAATACATCAATCTTGAAATATATATATTTTACTAAAAAACCCTGCAAATATTCAATCCATAACATAGTTTATTAATAATCATACCTCCTTTACTTTGTGGCATATAAATACGCCATACCATTAACAGATCCTGAAAAAAAGACAAATACATTTCACTTCTGTAAACTGAGACAATTACAAGAAATAACTGAAATAAGTCACAATAAAATATTATGGATATAAAAGAACACACACGCATTCACAATGTTATGTGGTAAATAACACCACACACACACACATTCACAAAGTTATGTGGCAAATAATACCACATACCAAAAATAAAAATGTTAAGAGCTGCCACACTTCAAAACAAATCATTGTTAATGGCATTTCGAATAAAACCTTTCCCCAAGTGTATATAAGCAAAATATTTGATCAAAATATGAATGGGTCATTCAAATACAAAAAATAGAAGCAAAGGATTAAGTTCAAGGAATACAATGCAAACTGAAATAAAACTCCTTTTAACATAATCAAACCAATGCCTGGAATGGCATATAGGCTTCCAAAACACTAAACATTGCTATCAAACTTCAATCTTAGAAAACAACACAAATGCTAACAATTTTTCTCACAGCTTTCCTAGCCAAATGCTGTCCCTGTCAATTTTGGAAACTGCTTCCAACATCTAAAGAGGTAAATTTTATCAACTAAATGAGAATAGTTCTATACGAGAACAAAACTAATATGCAACTCACTTCAGTAAAATAATTTCATAGTATAGGGTTCTTGGTTTTATGACTGAAACCTCAAGACTAGTGACATTTGCTATGTATTTAAAATGTACAGGTCAATGAAATGAATTTGCATTTTTACTGATTTATAAAAAAAAAGTTTTCACACCTGAGCAATTGGGTTGAAAACATTTAATCATTAATTTTCTAAAAGGTAAAACCAACTATTAAACATTAGAAATAAAAAATACACGACTAAAAACATGATAAAATCAATGCCAAAGTACATTGAAAACATACTTTCTTGATAAAGTTTAATTCTTACCCAATTTCCTGGTCTTCCATTCATAGTCACCTCTATTAGTGCATAAAAAGGGATAGGTATGCATCAAAGCGATTACATCGTAGAACACTTTTTGTTATTATTTCTGAAAAGTAGTGAAGCACACATAATGATAAACAAACATTCTATATCAATTAACCCAATGGAAATGAAAGAGATGTCGGTCAAAGATGAGTAAAATGTAAACTCTGAATATATCCATGCCCAGTTTTAATGGCCCCCTGTAGAATGAAAATATGAATATACCCATGTCCAGTTCTAATGGCCCTCTGTAAAGTGAGATTGTGAGTATATCCATATCCAGTTCTAATTGCCCTCTGTAAAGTGAAAATATGAATATATCCATGTCCAGTTCTAATGGTCCTCTGTAAAATGAGATTGTGAGTATATCCATATCCAGTTCTAATGGTCCTCTGTAAAGTGAGATTGTGAGTATATCCATATCAAGTTCTAATTGCCCTCTGTAAAGTTAAAATATGAATATATCCATGTCCAGTTCTAATGGCCTTTTGTTAAGTGAAATTATAAGTTTATCCATTCCCAGTTCCTATTACTTAATGGCTTCTTTTAAGTGAAATTGTGACATTGTGGCTGTATAAATGCCTAATTCACATTATTAAAGTGCCCCCCTCCTCCTATTTAGTGAAAATAAGTACCCATAACTAGGTAGTTTATATTATTTACTAGTCTATGTTTCATTAGAATAACTACACAGCATTTTAAATTCATCCTGAGACATAGAATTTCGATGCAGTATTTATTGAAAAATCTCAATCCACCATAGGTCTAGATTTTACAAAATTTGATATATTTTTTGTACAAAATCTACATTGTATCAAATTATAAAATAAATACTTAAATTAGTAGACTTTTGTGCGACTGCCGTGAATGTGACTTGAACCAATTCACTGAACCCAAGATACGGGTAGATAATAAAAATAAATTTACAGTGTATTATTCACTACCTGTTCAAACTATCCACATAGGACTATATTATCGGTAGGAATGAGGAAGGTAGAATTTAGAGGAAATGTACCCATATTTATGTGCATAGAGAGTGGGAAACCATTACAAAAAAAATCATCTTCAATAGCCCCGACCAGTATTTTAATCTGACTTGTCAACAACAAACCACACTAGATGAACCTAACTTATTTCGTGTGACCAATGATGCAAGTAACTACAATAGGAACACACTCTGAAAAAGATTATCTGATAGTTACAAAAGTTATTAAAACTACTATGAAAGGTTCATAAGTCAAGTCATATTAACTGATAGTAAAATAATACTAATAATATATATCAATGTTAATCAAAACCAATTTTGATTAATTTCAAGGTTGATGAAAGAAGTACAGCCATTTTATTAAAGTTATTTCCCATTATGAGTTATTAAATAAAGAGTTAATTTAATTTAATTTAATGTGAATAACTGACATATAGGGCTAGGCTGCAGTATTTGCATACTGCAAGATGTAAATCTTAGAAGGTTGATATAAATAATGTTAACATTAATAAAATTATTGTATATATATATATATATATATATTTCTAGATACTGCACCAAGATTCCAAGACTCAAGACATGATTTAAAGCTGACATTTTTTGTTAATATAAAGTTGTCGGTATTGTACTTCTAAGACAAGCTTAATTTTTAAACATATAAATTGTAAAGGATGTTTTAGCTACTCTTATAAGTACCCAGCCTTATAAATGCAATTAAATTTTTATTTTGTTATTGGTACTTAACATTCCATTTAACTTAACTAAGTCGGTTACATGAAGTTGACACTAAACTCTAGTCTCTAAGAACTTCTGTACTGTATTAGTGGCTAGAAAAACTAAACCTAGCGATTAAAATATTTAGGCTAGGCCTCTGCCATCATAATATTTCTATCAAACCAAGTGCCCTAAGCCTAAATCAGGTTATTCAAATCCTTGGCCATAGGAACCATTACCTATATACCTTGGTAAAGTATATTTTTTTCTCAAAAATTGAATGACTTATTCTTAGAAGTAGAGATTGTGAGGGCAACTGCAACATATTAAAGAGGTGAGGACACATGAAAACAAAAGTAGGCCTACAAGGATTAAAATACTGTTAAATTACTATGGTGCTACTAAAATGAATACAAGTAGCTAGCAACTAAGAAACTAGAGGTCCACACATTGGAGCTACGATTACTTTAATGTGTAGTTAAAAGTATAAAAATTGCTTAATTTAACTCTTTTAAATAAAATAATACTTTTTTACAGGTGCTTAAAAAAATCAGTAAACCTAAATAATAAACAGAAACCACAAGTTTGTAATGAACTTTAAATCCCTCTTAGCTTTAGGCTATGAATTTCAACACTGCCAGGACTTTTATTTAAAAAATAAATTCTTGACAGGTTGGTCATCTTAAGCACAATGGCTCAATAATTACTATCAATGGAAAAATGGTGACAAATGGCTCTTTAAAATTAAACATTGGATGAGGATGGAAAAGCAAGGCCCACACACTCACCAGAAAACTTTAGGCCTCAAAGTTCACAATTAAAAACACAACAATACACATAATAAAATTCTCAGGGTACATAAGTCCCCGTCTTCAGCAGAAGAGAATAAAACACCAGACTATAGCAGCATGTCTAGAGGTCACTTAGATAATGTTGTTGGGTGTTTATTTATTTATATTTTTTGCTTGTATTTTGAAGTTTCCTGGGCAAACTTGTGTCTTAGTTCTTGATAGATGGATAGAATGTTGAATTTATATTATGTTTAATATTTGTATTTAACTAGTGAATTATTAAATTAATAGTTATTACTATTGTTTAATAGAAATGGCAAACTAATGTGAGTAGGCCTCCATGGAAGAAAATAAGAGATGGCTATCTAAGGTTTTGCCAATGGCTTGCCTGTATTTGGTTATATATTGGTGAGCAAGTTCCCACCTATGAAGCTGGAAAGCTTGCAGCTATTGGGGAAGACTTGTATAACAAGTACTATAGCAAGAGTCAAAATAGGCATTTTGCGTTTGGGCAGTAAGTGCTACTGGTTTGTCAAGGTTGTTGAGGTTTGTATCAAAACAGTGACCATTCATTCGTTGCCTCAGTGTTCACTGTGGTGAGGCCAATCAATGTATGCAGTAGTTGCTTTGAAATTGGTGTATAGGAATTTCTGTGGAGTAGTCATAGTGAGTGGCCTTTCATGGGGTATTCCATTTGTGTGAGTGAGTCTGCTGTTTAATGAGTTGGAATGTTGGTGAATTTTGCAGGTATTGCATCTTGATTTGTTGCAAGGGTAGGAATCTTTGGCCTGATGTTTGTTGTTGTTTGTGGCTGGGTCTGTTTATGATTTTTGGAGCACTGTTAAGATGATTTTGTGTGAAGTGATGAGGTTAGGATATTGTATCCTGTGTTCAGGATAAACCTGAGTTTGTCTAGTCCTTCATAATACTGGGTGGTTAGTGGTATGTCAATGGAAGGTTGTTTCTTGATATGCTCTTGATTGGATAGGGCTCTGTTTATTTGACAGTTGATTATGTGTTTAAGGTAGCCTCGGGCTGTGAAAAGCCTTGGGAAGTTGACATTGCTTCTTAAGGTCTTCTTCCTCAGAACATACATACGTTTGGCTTTGGTAGCTAGGCTATAGGGTGGAGAGCGTTTTACACAAACAAGATGGTTGCTTTGGAAATGGATGGTTGGTCATCGTGATTTGGACAAATTCTGAAACTAGTTTATTAAAGTTCCTGAACAGGTTAAATAACCAGTGACCTCGAATTCACCTAAAACATTTCTCAACACTACTCCATATTCTTGGACATGGAACTGAACTTTCATGAGGGAAATACAAACACCACAGTCTCCAACAAAGCCACCAACCATCAACAGTACCTCGATTTACAAAGCTACCACCCTCTTCATGTAAAATGTGCTCTAACCTAGGACCTAACTACAGTAGCCCCATGGCTTCTTTGGTGCTGACTGACAGCTCACAGCTGACTTCTGACAGTCAACATTTAGGTATATACTATGCTAAACACATGTTTATGCCAATCATATGGTTCTGCATAGGGTTACATAATTTGGTCTGTAACTTTTCAAAGCCGTCAGTCAGCACCAAAGAAGTCATGGAGCTACTGTACCAGAGATAAACATATATTATGTTCTGAGGAAGAAGACCTTAAGAAGCAATGTCAACAAATTTTCGAGGCTTTTCACAGTCCGAGGATACCCTAAAGAGATAGTCAAGAGTCAAATAAACAAAGCCCTATCCCATCAAGAGCTTATCAAGAAACAACCTTGCATTGATAAACTCCTCACCACCCAGTATTATGAAAGAATAGACCAACTCAAATGTATCCTGAACACAGGCTACACTATCCTAACCACATCAACTTTCACAAAATCTTCTAGACAGTGCTCCAAAAATCACATTCAACCCCACCCACACCCAATCTCTGCAATATTCTGGTTCACCCTAAATTGCCCGACACAGCCACCAACATCAGGCCAAAGGTTCCTACCTTTGACACAAACCAAGATGCAGTACCTGCAAAATTGACCAACCTTCCACCTCATTTAACAGCTCAGACTCCCACAAACGGAATACCCCAAAAAAAGGTTACTATGATTGCTCCACAAAAATCTTATATACCAATTACAATGCAACTATTGCATAGATTGGCCTCACCATTCTTGTCTGCTGAAGATAGAGACTGATGTAGTCTACTCTGGAAATTTCATAATTAGGCTGTGTTTTAATTGTGTATTTTGAGACTCACGGTTTTGTGGTGTGTATACCTTGCCCTCCTATCCTCTTTTCAATGTTTAATTTAATTACTAGCATGCATATAACCCGTACGGGTAGTAAGATGCGGTTATAATAATAATTACTAACAATGTCAAGGTTAATTATTTAGGTTTAATGATAATGTTTACTTAATGCAAGACATTGTTCTATGATAGTCATATATTTCATTTTTCAAATCATAGTTAACAGATCCTTCTTCAGATCAATCCATACTGTATCAAATAGGTATTCAAGCTAAGCTTTGCTTGAAGCCTTCTTTAAAAATAATTTTTCGCACACATAGGCCTACTATTTTTTTGTAGGCTGGAGTTGCTTTGCTGACTATAAGCAACAAATTATATAGTTTAAGGGAGTAGGGTGTCTGGGTGATTTATAAATGGCAGTCAATGATTGCCTTACCTAACTAATAATGATAAACCTCATTGTAGGAGAGGTCATCATCTTCAATACTCTGTCTTAGAGTGAACGCCAGCCTCCAGACACAGAGTCAAGAACAGAAGCCTGTACTCCACTGTCGACCACATCCATTACCAACAAAAAAAAATTGTTTTTCTTCAAAAACATAAACCAACCAGTATGTGTGTCAATTGTATGAATGTATGTATGTATGTATGAATGTATGTATGTATGTATGTATGTATGTATGTATGTATGAATGAATGAATGAATGAATGAATGAATGAATGAGTGAGTGAATTAAGTGAGATGAAGTTCATCCTAAATGCCATGCATGCGCTGACACAATGTGAACCACCTTGCTAGTTTATACCTGTCCCATCGAGTAGCGTGTCTTGGGGGGAGGTAACTGCTGGTCGTGTAAATAGGAGCAGAGGTTGGGTCACTGGTTGACATTTCACTGAAAACAACAAGAAACATAAACTTGTTCCTAAACAAGTTTCCGCCAACTCGTATTCACTCTCTCATGCACACACATATACGCAACATCATTCCACTCATAGTTAGTGACATGCATCAAACATTAGAATTGCCAGGATGACCCAAGTTATACCATGCTAAATGTGAATAAGACTTAAGTAGCCCACATGAAGATTGTGAGGAATTATTTAAAACAATTTATAATAAGTTAATTTAAACTGTTTTAACAAATGTGATGAGAAGTCAAAAAATTATACAATTGTGCAGCCCCTATTTATTTTTAGAGATTTTTTATGTAAACTTTATGACATTAAAGTCAAATTATGAGTTAAGTATGAGCTTAAGTACTTAACGGACGAATCCTGGATACACCTAGCTCAATAATAAGCAATGTCACATTAAATCAAAGGTCTCAGATTCAATTTCCATGTCCAGGTATCAATTTTCAAATATTTTTAGATTTAAAAAAATGTATATATGAAAGTTGTGAAAAAAAGTGTTCCAATCTTTATTATTTGTCAAATTTATTTGTCAAATTTATTTGTTAAAACAGATAATTAAATTTTTTATAATCTGGAAGAACTAAGCTAATTATATTCATCCAGCCTGGCAACTCTGCTCAAACACACACCTATGTAACATGCATGCCATTCAAACCACAGTGTTGTGGCCCCACAGGGGGTTGTTATACACACCATGTATTTGCAGGCAAAATGGGAGGCACTGCTATCCATTTCCATGAGTTTTCAGGGTCAGTTCATTCACATTTCGCATAAAAAATAAAAATCACATTTAATTTTAAACTGTCTTTTAACACACAGTACTTAAGCTGTATAAAAATAATCAAGGGTTATGAGTTGCCTCTACAATTTGAGTCTAAAAAACTAGATGCATTTTCATACCAAATTTAGTTTTTTAGGCACCTAACACTATAACCAATCCCAGTCCACAATATGTAATCACTCTTTATTTAATCTCCAAACAGACGTTTTCCAAGTTCCATGAATCGATGTGTTCGACAAACAGTAAGTGCATTACGCTCTTTCAAAACCTGTGTAACACTGTTGTTTGCTTCCACCAGATGGCACAGAAAGTCTTCATAAGCAGATTTTGTGTTTGGTGGTAATGATCCCATCTTAACTTTGAGAAGGGTATCAATGATACCTTGGGCCCAGCCACTTTCGATAGCAAACTCTGAAATCCAAGGGATGAGAGTTAGTACTGCACTCATTGTCTGCATGCCCAGAAACCATAATTCCATCAGCTCAATCCAATATTTCTTGTAAGACATGGCAACAACAAGAGTTGTCGAGTCATTAGACTCATCCACATTGTATGCGTCCCATAAGAAACGAATAGTAGACTGGATAAAACGGCAAATACTGAAATCATTCTTTTTCACCCGTTTTGATTGTTGTTTCAGCAACAGTAAGCCAAGGATCGCCATGTTCGAGTGAAGAACAATATTCTCACCACTATTTTTCAGTTCAGGAACATTGTTGAAAAGAAACTTGAGGAGAGTTGCAAACAAAGTACTCTCCTCTACAAGCTTTGCCTCCAGTACAGTTATATTCATGAAAATGTTACAGATGCTGACCATAGCTGTACGTGAATCTTTCATTTCATCTAAAACCTTAGGTTCAAGTTCTGGTTCAGGCCCTTTAACCTTTCCTCGTTCAGATTTTGGTACAACAGGTTTTACATAGTGTGCGATGGACCAGTGGTAAACAAGACATTCATACAAAACCTCTTCTTCCTTTGCTTCCAACATAATTTTTCGAGATTTCTCATCTACTGTAAGATGACACATTGCTGGCAGCAAAAGACGCAACACATCTACATGACTCAGAGGATCAACCTCAGTTTCGATGACACTGTCCAATTGAGATGCTCCGCTTTTATTTTTCTCTGCCAGCCGACGAGCTCTGTATGCATAAAAAGTTTCATTAGCAAGTGCCAACATGAATGGCAAAAGGTTAAGAACTGCAGCTTTCATGGCAGAAGTTTCTTGGGCTAGCCATGCACCAAGGACGCGGACCATTGCACAGATAAATACTTTGTCTTTAGCCCCCAGAACTTCGTGTTTCTTAGGAGGTTGAGTGGAAACTTTTGAAAGAACATTAATGACTGCTGTAAAGGCACCTTTTAAAGCTGTGTAAAGCTGTTGTTTTTCTTTTTGTTCAAGTTCTAGAGTGTCTGTAGCAACATAAGCTATGGAGAGTTCTAGCACCATAAAACATGCGGTCACCAAGTCAGCATTCACCATGATTTGATCGAAACTACGGTCTTCGAGTTGCATGCGGACTTCTATGGAACAAAGTTGCACTAGCAACAAGAAAAATTGTTTTGGTTTCTCTTCATCTTTGAAGCACCACTCTATGCCAAGGACATCCACCATGACAGAGGCAAGCTTTAGAGCAGGGTCACGCTGAGTTTTACCAATTTTACTTGTCAAAACATCTGTCAGACCTTTGTAAATACTGATTGGCCAAGTTTCATCGCTAGATGTTTCATATATGATATCTTTTATACAAGATGAGAGCAAAGCATGAAGGATACCACACAGTTCAAACTTTCTTTCACTGTGGTCAGTTTCAAAATCTAAAGCTATTTTACTCACAAGAGCATGAAACGGTTTTGGGTCTTTACCCCAAGCATTGGGACCAAAACGATTTACTAGAGTTACTAAAATGTTCAATGCTTCATCAGTTTGAAAACTTTGTTGAGAATATATTTCTGACATCTTTGATACTGCACCAACTTCCAACAAAGCTTTTTGACCAGGAGCATGAGCTGCGATATTTGATAGACATTCATATGATTCACTAATGACAATTAAATTATCATCAAGATCATCATCATCAGCTTGTTGAACAATTTCAAGAAACACAGGAATGTTTGCCAACATTTCAGGGTGAGTTGCCAATTCTGGCTCGGAGCAAAAGCTGGACAAAACTGATAATGCCACAGACTTGTATACTAATGGTGGACAGTCCTCTGGCACATCATTGCTCAATAAAAGTTTCTTCAAAAATTTGAAACCTATTGCTTCAAACAGTAACTTTTTAGAATGTGCATTGCAATCTGCTCCTTTTACAAGTTTAGTCACCATGAATAAAGCAGCAAACTTTTCAGTATCACTACCTGCAGCTTTCAAGATAGCTGCACACTTCTTGACAGGTTCTGGTACATCAACCATTTTAGAGTAGTTTTTAAACCAGCGTGAAAAAAATTGTCACAAAAATGTTAAAACTTTAAAAAAAAATAACAGCAACTGATACTCCCGTAAATGGCACTGAAAATTATAATGTATTTAAAGTTAAAATACTTTATCTTGAAATGTGTTCGATAGTGGGCTACTTTTAATCCTCCAAGTTATTATAATCCACAACACAACGTGACAAGAACTAACGTAGCACTTTCTTATAGTTACAATATGCTTTTCTCTGTAACGAACAGCGACTGTTTCCTAAAGTTCACACCCAGCCATTAGCTATTTTAGTTATTTCGGTCTCGTGCGTCAACCCCCTTCACAGTCTAAATCGGGATAACTTGTATAGAGTTTCCAGCGCGAGTTCGTTACTCGCATTTTGAGTTATTTTCGGCACTCTTTAAATGAAAAAAAAAACACGTAAAGCTAGTTTCCATGCACTGCGCAGGCTGATCACACCAGTAGACGTTCTCGGGAAAGATTATTTTCCCTCTTAGAGACCTTGGAAATGTCACCTGTAAAAAAATATCGTAATGATTGTGGAAAATATATTATTACAAATAAATACCAATCTACAATACCTTGTCACATGCCAAATTATCTCCTTTTCTAGTTCTAATGAGTGTGTTGTCCAAATCAAAAAATATTGTAGATATGGATGAAATGGTCGACCGTCTGCTGCAAGTTGCCATCTTTAAAATGCTTATGTAAATATGACATCACACTATTCTCAGAAGTAAATTGATTACTAAGATTAGGCAATTTTAAGGTGCGTTCAGAAAGACTTATTTAACTCAATTTGTTGCAACTTTTAAGAGATAAAACAAGCTCCGATTTAAAAATAGTGTAGTTTCTTAAAAAAATATAGTCATTGTTTAATTATTTGCAAACAAGTGTGTAATTTAAAACTTTAGATAGAACTAAACAATTATGGTTAAAATAAAAAGCATAGCCTATGAAAGTGCTTGTGCAATTACCTCTCTCTCAAACATTTTTGCTGATACACTTGTCCTTGTTAATTCAAAATTAGCCGTATGTAGTTTATATTAGTTTAAAGAATGCATTATACTATTTGAGCAAGAATATAATAGTTGAAAACTAAAATTGGTGTCTAATGAATTATTTTAAATAAATATATTTCAAATGTTATAAGGGCTCAAAATTGAAATATTTACTTTTAATTGGTAATTGTTATGGAAAAGTATAGTAAATATTACAATTATTATTATTTCACTAGCATTATCCTGCAAACAATATACATAATTCATAAACATATAAATAAAATACTTGAATAAACAATGGTTATCGTACATAAACATGAACACACAAAACAACTTTATCTGTCAAGCAAAACTAAATTAATTTATAGTTTAAATCATGTATTATACTATTTTAACAAGAATGTAGTTGAAAATTAAAATTGATGTCTAATAAATTATTTTAAATAAATATATTCCAGGAGTCGATGTTTGGCATCGGTGCTGGACGATTGTGCTTTGTGATTCTTTAGACCGTGACGTGTATAAGTGTGTTTTGGGAACGGTGGATATTAAATTTTGGGACAGCAAAGACACAGGTTGTTGATTTTACGAAGTTTATTGAACAAATTAATAACTTTTGTTTGTCTATGTCAGTAAA
The DNA here is from genome assembly GCA_902151425.1 of Timema shepardi. Classification (NCBI taxonomy): domain Eukaryota; kingdom Metazoa; phylum Arthropoda; class Insecta; order Phasmatodea; family Timematidae; genus Timema; species Timema shepardi. The sequence continues at coordinate 17,495 of CABFVX010001778.1, forward strand.
TAACAAAGGTAAATAACGAATATTCAACACGTCATTTAATTCTTGTCTATCTATGTTGTGTCTGATATTTTACTTGAACTTAAAAAAGATAACAATAAAGAATCTAAGTTGTTCTTATAATAAATAACAATGCATAACAAAAAATAAATTTTTGCGTTAGATGTCTACCAACAAAACAATGAATAAATAAATAGTCGAGCGACAATTAACCTCAACACTCCTCCTTAATTATCGCTCTACGAAGTTTTACAAATGAGCTTTTAGCAAGTGGTTTAGTCAGAATATCTGCAAGCTGACTTCTGGTTTGAACATGCTCAGGAAGTACAGTCTTACCTATATTCTGTTGAATGAATTTTCTCGAAATTTCTATGTGCTTTTTACCCTTGGTTGTCTTGCCTTCATGTGAGTTATGCAGCATAGTTATTGCTGACTTATTATCAACGTACAAGGTAGTTGGTTCATCAGTCTTCAGGATTTTCAATTCCGTGCAGATTCTTCTTGTCCAGCTGACATCATCTATCGAAGAAACAGCAGCTCTGTACTCGGCCTCAGCAGTAGAATTTGCTACCACTGGTTGCTTCTTGGAGTACCAAATTACAGGTCCTCCTCTCATGAGTAGTACTCCACTCGTTGACTTTCCTGACTCTCTGTCTCCTCCGTGATCAGAGTCTGTGTAGGCCACTAGTCTTGATCCTCCATCGAATTTGATGCCATAGTCCACAGTACTCTTCAGATACATGAACACTCTTCTAATCATTTTCCAATGACTTTTCATTGGTCTGTTGCTGTACCGACTTAGATAATTTACAGCGTAGCTTATATCTGGTCTTGAGATTGTTGCCAGATAGAGTAGTGATCCGAGAGCCTCTCTGTAGGGGGTTCCCACTGGTACTGGTTTGTCGTTCTTCTGTTTTTCTTCGTCAGTCACCATCCCTTTTTCGATCGGTGTTGAAGCTGTGTTGCACTGATCAAGATTAAATCTTTTTAGAATTTTTGTGGTGTACTTTGGCTGACTTATGAAGATTCCATCCTGTTCAATTTTCAATTCCATGCCAAGGTAGGATAGCTTGTCTTGGATCTTCTTCTCGTACATGATCTCAAATTGTTCGTTGATCTTCTTCAAGACTTCGAAAATAGCGTCTTCTCTCTTGCCTATAACTAGACCATCATCGACAAATAATGAGATCATGATTGTCCTGCTCTCATTATAATATATACAAGGATCGTCATCTGTACTAGTGAATCCAATCTTCTCCAAGTGTGAGGAAATCTTTTCATTCCATTTTCTAGGTGCTTGCTTCAGACCATACAGACTTTTCCGTAGTCTGCACACTTTTTCAGATCCGTCTTCAAAACCTTTTGGTTGATGCATATATAGCTCCTCCTCCAGGTCACCATGAAGAAATGCCGTTTTAACATCGAAGGTCACTACTTTCATCTTCTCAGCTGCTGCATGACTCAACAGCAATCTAATTGATGTGTGACGAGCCACAGGACTAAAGGTATCAGTATAATCAATTCCTTCCTCTTGTTCAAATCCACGTGCCACCAGTCGAGCTTTGAATTTTCCATTCGTCTTCTCTCTCAAAACCCAGCGACAGGTGAGTGGTCTAGCATACGGTGGGCACTTCACAAGTTCCCAAGTCTTCATCCTGATCAGCGAGTCATATTCTTCTTTCATTGCATTGTACCAGTTTGTGTCTTTCAATGCCTCATCCACTGGTATGTCCTGAACTTCACCAATCATTGCATTTTCATCTCCTCTGATGTAACTCATCACATAATCAGAGAACCTTGCAGGTTTCTTCAGTGTCTTGCGATTTCTCAATACTCTCTTTTCTTGTCTAGACGATGTTGATTGTTCATCAATATCTTCGTTTGACTCTTCAATCTGTTCTTCTTGTGTTTCTTCTGCATTACTGGTCGCATCATCATGATCTGATTCTTCTGATTCCTCTTTTCTATCATCTTCTTCATCTTGATTTGTTGTTTCCTTCTTGAAAATTGATTCAACTTCTGTCTGCTTCTGGCTTCTCATCTTGGCTTCATTAAAAGTAACATTATCCGTACTAATTACTCGACGACTGTTTGGTATATACACTCTGTATCCTGTTGAATCTACATCGTATCCTACGAATATTCCTTTCTCTGACTTTTTGTCTAGTTTGTTTCTTTTTGGCTTCAGTACAAAACATTCACTTCCGAAGATCCTCATCTTGCTCACATTCATCTTACGACCAAACCAAAGCTCAGCAGGACTCTTGCCAGGTACTGAACTCGTTCCAGTCTGGTTGATCGTAAAGACTGCGTAGTTTACAGCTTCTGCCCAAAGCGTCTTACTCAAATCATTTGCGTGGATAGCTGAACGTGCAGCTTCCACTACGGTTCTCATCTCCCTCTCGATTCTACCATTCTGTTCTGGCGTATATGGATTAGTAAAGGTGTGAAAAACTCCAAGTTCCTCAAGCAGTTTCCTTGTTTCTTTGTTCTTGATTTCCAATCCGTTGTCTGATCTCAAAGCTTTGACTTTCCTGTCAAACTGATTTTCCACCAGCTTCATGAATATATCCAGTTTTGTGACTGCTTCATTCTTTGACTTCAAGAAATAGACCGTTCTAAAATGTGAAAAGTCATCCTTGAATAACAGAAAATATTTGGCTCCTCCAATCGACGTAACTTCCATTTCACCAAGATCCACATGGATTAAGTCCAGAGGTTCTTTGGATACTTTCGTGTTGATTGGATGTGAGACCCTGTGCTGTTTGCCATAGATGCAGCCTTCACATGTATAATCTTGCCAATCATCCACATACTTGATATTGTTCTTGCTCAAAATGTTTCGAACGTACTTTACGTTCTGGTGAGCTAGTCGTTCGTGCCAGATCCTGATAGAGTCTGCAATCATACAGATTCCTTGTCCTTCCTTTCGTAGCATCATCTTGTACAAATTTCCTTCTCTCTCTGCAATGACTTTCGTGTGTTGACCATCTGAAGTAGTAATTCTAGAAGTATTTTTGTCTGCCATTTGAATGTACCCCTTGTCCAAGATCTGTCCTACTGAGAAAAGATTGTAGTCCAGCTTGGGAACATAAAGTACATCTTTCAGACTCACTGGGTTCCAGTTGTTTCCATCATATGCCTCAACATCAATATCTCCGATGGCAACGCCCTCCAATTCAGTTGCATCTCCAATAACAATGGTAACAGGTTCTTCAAGATGCGTCAGGTGTGAAAACCATTCTCTATGTGAAGTCATATGCTGCGATGCACCACAGTCCTGAATCCAGACGTTACGTTTATATTGTTTCTGCTTGGCGTGTTTCATCTCTGCACTTGACAAACCAATTGTCAACAAGGCTGGTCTGTTGCTACTTGATGTTGTTTTCTTCTGATCGCTCTGTGGACAATCTTTTGCGAAATGTCCTTTTGTTCCGCATGTATTGCACGGATACAGTTTCTTGCAATGCTCAGTATATTTCGCACATGGCTTACCTCTGCAATATTTAATAACGTGTCCTTGTTTTCCACATTTATAGCAAGTCACTTTGGACTTCTCTTGCTTGTTTGCCGGTTGCTGATTTGACTTCTTATAATGTTTCGATACTAGAGCACTATGTGAGGTTAGGTCCGGTGCATTTTCACCAGAACTGATTCTCTCATCCTCGATCCTCAAGCGTTCAATCAATCTCTCGACAGTTCGATCTGCTCCTGTGACGGTATCCCAGGCTGTCCTAAAATGTGCCAGCTTCTGAGGTAGTACGCTGATAATCCTGGTGATAATCCAGTTAGATCTCATCGGGTCATTCTCACTTGCTAGTTCATCGGCAATCTGCACAACCTCCATACAATTTTCCACGGCTGACTTGTTTTCATCATAAGTGAAACTGAAAAATTTTCTCTGCAGACCTTCTACAGTGACATCTGTCACAGTACCATACAAACTTGTCAATTTCTCTAACATTTGTCTTGACGTTGTACAATTTGCAATTTTGATCGCAATATTACTACTAACATTTAGGCCTATTAAAGTCTGAGCCTCAAGGTCCTTGTTGACCCACTCTATATCTTGCTCATCATTAGCGCCACCTGCTGGCTTTACAGTGAGACCACTTACAATATTATATAAACCTTTGGACTTTAATGTTAGAATTAATTTAAATCTCCAAGATACAAAATTGACTTTTCCTTGAGCATCTTCACTTAAAGTTTCTAAATGAGATCTTACAGTGTCCATACTGACTGATTTTAATACAAATTTATCAATGTAATTAATTTAACTTGACTAGACGTTAATTAAGTCTTTCAAAATTTTCAATACAATTTGACTTGACGTTATAATACTGTTCAAATTATAATAAGTAAATATGAAACATAAAATGACGTGTCGCTCGAAAAATTTCACGGCTTGTTGCTTGCTGTCGACGTGTGATGGCTTGCTGCATGCGGCGTACGACTTGCTACTTTTGGCTTACTACTAACGGCTTACTGCTCACGTCTTGCGGCTTCGACTTGTTGCTTTCGGCTTGCAAATTATTTGCTTTTCCTTGTCTTTGCTTTAGTCCACGTTGTCCTACAGCACTGTCCTGGGCCCATAACCTATTAAATTTTGGGACAGCAAAGACACAGGTTGTTGATTTTACGAAGTTTATTGAACAAATTAATAACTTTTGTTTGTCTATGTCAGTAAATAACAAAGGTAAATAACAAATATTCAACACGTCATTTAATTCTTGTCTATCTATGTTGTGTCTGATATTTTACTTGAACTTAAAAAAGATAACAATAAAGAATTTAAGTTGTTCTAATAATAAATAACAATGCATAACAAAAAATAAAATTTCGCGTTACATGTCTATCAACAAAACAATGAATAAATTAATAGTCGAGCGACAATTAACCTCAACAGTGGAATTCGTAGACGAGTGCGATGTGGATTCAGCTATGACAGAACTATACTCAAATATTAGACCAAATTCTCAATCTAGTGCCATAGGTTCTAAATCGGATCGTTCGAGATCACCATCTAATAATCAAATTATGAAGAAAGCAAAATCTAGTATAGGGCGTGTTGCGATCAAACCAACGGGACAGGCATCAGCCAAAGTTCTCAAAGTAGATAATGCCAAGGAGAGTCAAATTGGGACAATTGTTTCAGTTGACAGTATAGCAGTCAAAATAGAGGATGTATTCAATTCTTCTAACCTAGGGACGGACAAAATTACATTTTCAAATACATCGGAATCAAACATTCAAAATCTGCACCTAATGAAAATAGGAAAGGGACTATTTCTTAAGTATAAGAGTGTAGTTAGCACTGTTCCGGCAGGGAAAAACCAAATTGTTGTTGAATTGTTATGTATTAAGGAAGCTAATAGTCTCATGGCAAATAGGGAACTGCAATATCTTTTGAAAGTTTCAGTTGACAGGGTGGGTCGTAATGAGCATCAGATAGGAGTTATTCATAATATTCCACTAGAGTTTTTGAAGGAATTTACTAAGAGTTAGAGAGAGAAAGTGAATCTTCAATATTGCAGGTACGACGTTTCAATAGGCGCAATCTTCATACACCTGAGCGGTTTGATCCCTCTGGTACAGTAGCAGTGACTTTCGTGGGCAAAGAGCTACTGTCTTATGTTGGCATGTGTTTCTCTAGGGTGGAGGTCAAGCCTTATGTTTATCCAGTGACGCAATGTCACAATAATATACGTTTTGCGCATCTCGCTGTCAACTGTCGTATTAGGGGGCATAGGTGCGCAAAGTGTATAGGTGGTCATCTCATAGAAGAATGTCTACAGGGAACCCCAAAATGTGTTCATTGTGGGGGGATTATTTGGTGACCGACAGAACGTGTCCCGAGTGGGTGCGACAGCGTCAAATCAAATCTACAATAGCTCGTCGCAATTTGTCGTACCGAGAGGCTGGTCAGGCTGTGAAACTCAACTCTTCCTACAAGTCGCGCTATGCAACCAGGGGGGCCCAATTTGTCATGGACAATTATCGATCCCCAAATATGCCAATATGGCCAAGCGATGTAACGTCCTACGCGGTGACTCTTTCGAGTACCCCGGAACCGGTTGTTGGGGATGTGGACGTGTATTCGTCAGGAAGCTCTATCGGAGAAACATTAGACGACATCAAAAGTAAGGGGGTGGAACAGATGGTCTCTAAAGCTGTATCACTACTGGTAACCGTGGCTTCCTCAGCTCCAGGGGAGTTAGATCTGCCAAGTTTAATGGCAACAATAACAAGGAAAATCCAAAAGTTGTTAAGGGGTGTGCGACGCTTTAATAGCCATAATCGTAGAACTGCTAGGATCAAAGCAGGTAGTGGTGTCCAAGGTAATCGTGTATGAGTTAAGGTGGGATGGAAGGGCTGAATAAAGCGCAAAAATATTGCCTATTTCTGGCACAGTTTCTGGGATTATGAAACATCGCAGAAGTGTGGGGTATTTTTTATCTTGTAAATCAAATAAAGTTCTATGTTTGTATTGGAAGATATTTGAATATATCTTAGTAATTAATTTAGTAAATTGATTCAAAGTTGGCCCTTTTTCCCTTGTGAGTAGGATCAAATTTCTTCCTATACAAACACAGTGCTTAAGCTAAAATAAAGGTACGTATTTTTTTCCAATTGATAAATCTTATGGAATTATCGTAATTAATGATAGAAAATTGTATAAAATAGTTCAGCGATGTCCTGCTAGGATCTCTACGATCGAATACCTACCCCCACCATACACGCCTTTCAACTCACCCCTCAGATTTTGTCACCAGCTCTCTTTCTTTGACCTTGACAGGTACTATTCACGATGCAGGTAGAAACAGATTAACACCCCTCCTCTAACTTCTCCCTCCCCCCCTCAGGCCATCCTAATATATCACGGCCTGAGCGCCCTTGAGGCAAAATATCATTGATATTTTCTTACACATCTCGCCTTGTTTGTTTTGAATGGATGCTTTCAACTCTGAATAAGAGTACATGGCATCAAGTTTAAAATATAACTGTAGAGTAAATAATCATTTACACGCACTTTCAAATAATGTTAGTCGTAGTGGTTTTATTTAAACTTTCAAATATTTAATTAGTATAATTATATCGTCGCATAAACTGTTGTAAAAACTGTTTATATTTAAAAATATATAACACTAGTGTTGAATATGAAAAATTACTAATTATTTTCAACATAATAAAAAACATTATAGGTCTACTAAAATAAAAAAATATTTTTCATTTATGTGTGTGCTTTTTTATAAATCATACCAAGTGGTGAAATATTGATTTGACAAAAAATTGTTATAATCCATTACAACCATGTCTGAAGAAAATTCAATTTCAATCCAGAAAGATACTTTATCACCTAAACAAAGCAAACATTCGTCTCGCTTCACTGTTAAAAAATCAAAACGTTTAAAACTATCAGGAAAACCGAAGAAAAGAATTACCGGAAAGACTTGGAGAGTACTGGAGAAATAAACAGCAAGTAATGATATGTTATTGTTGGAAAATGTGTCATATAATCTCGAAAGAATGAATTTGATAACTTTACTTTTTACTCCATTGAACCCGCCTCTGTGGCTGAGTGATCTAACGCGTCCGTCTCGTGTTGGACTTGGCTGCCGAGGACGGGGAGAGCGAAGTTCGAATCTCGCTCGGGTGAACTGAGGTTTTTTTCTAAATGGTTTTCCACTCTCCCTCCACGAAAATGCGGGTTCACTTCCTATAATATCATCCTACCACATCCTTAACCCATTATAGTAATTAGTACTTAAGCGTATAGCCCGAACGGGTAGTAAGACGTGGTGCTAAAAAAAATACTTCATCGAGATCACTCGGAGAGAAAGTACCTATAGATATAGTAAAAAAAAAATCGAACTTGAAATTGTGATGAATGTCGACGTTTCATGACCCCCTGAATCCGAAAAAGTGTTTTTTGCAATGCCGTCTGTCTGTGTGTGTGTCTGTCTGTTACTGGGGCTAGAGCCGAAACCTTTTTACCGATAGGACTGAAACTTCGTATATAAGATTTTCATAAGGTTTTACAGAGGGTTTTTGTAATGAGTTATCTAACTCTAAAATTAAGAGTAGTTTACTGAAGGAATAAACAACAAAAAGTAGATTTTCTCTAAATTGGCTCTAACGATTTTCATCAAAAATTGTCTTCCTCGGTGGTCTAGTAGTTAGCATGCTCGCTTCTGGACCCAAGGTTCGCGGGTTCAATTCCGCCCGAGGGTGATGGATATTTAGGGTGGGAAAATTCGTAGCATACCTTCCTTCGGAAGGGAAGTACAGCCGTGGGTCCCGTGTCGTTGTTTCCGACACGTTAAGGAACCCAACACCCTGACAGAGAGGGTCACTTGGCTAGATTATATCGACCTTTTCACGCTTACGTAGAAATTACATTATATGACCTGTATTTGTGTCGATACGTCGGTAATAATCCAATAATAATAATAATATATTAAAAGTTTAAAAATACAATATGCATAAATTCGTAAATGGAAACTGAACCTGTGAATTGTGATACCGTAATATGTTTTTAGAAATGGTTAAAATCTTTGTAGCCAAATGAAGTTTGGGAGTGGGTACAGTAATTGAAATATTATTGTATGTAGGTAAACACTAAGTATTGTATAAGAAAGAGGTGAAGGGGCAGTTGATATTATCATATGCCCCCACCAACTGCAAATCCTGGCTGTGACGAAGAGTGTGTGGACACAGACCTGTTAACCAGTGGCGTACACAGTGGCAGAGGGAAGGCCGAGGATCCGATTTTGGTTCAAATTAGTTTAGCATTTACATTCTTTGAAATCAACATTTTTCCCGGGGGGGTCACCAATTTTTAGGTGGCATCGGTTCTATGATCCGAATAGCCAGAGAACCCTTACCACATAATTAAACTACCCTAAAACGAAATATTCTCCGAAAAAATATTACGTTGTTTTATTTATCAGGCCAAACGACCTCCAGATGACCATTTAAAACTAAATCGCGTAAGCCTTTTAAAAATATTTATAATTTTTAAAAATCACTCATCAATAAACTACCCTTAAAACATTTTTCGCTGAAAAATATTATTTAGTTTTCTATATCATGTCAAACGACACTCAGTTACACATTTTTAACCACATTTCTTGCCCCAAAATCAATAAATTTCACCCGGCCCCAACCACTTATCAGTAAACCACACCTAACATAATTTTGCCCTTAAATAATATTAAGTGGTTTTATTTATCATGTCATACTAACCCCAGATACAGATTTTGAACGAAATTGATAAAGACATTTTCAAAATAACTCAAATTTTCAAATATCACTCATTAGTAAACTACCCTAAAACGAAATCTTACCCGAAAAAATAACACGTATTTTTATTTATAATGTCCAAGGGACCACATATACTAATTGAACCAAATCTCTCTTACCATTTTAAACATATTTCATATTTTCAAAAAATCACTCATCAGTAAACTACCTTTAAACGGATTTTTACGCAAAAACGAAATACATATATAAATTTGTAAGGACTAACACCTCTCAGATATTCATTTTAGACAAAATCGTTAGAGCCGTTTTCAAAATAATTTGAAATTTCAAAAATTGCCCATCAGTAAATCACCCTTTAACGAATTTTTGCCCAAAGACCACGTATTTATTGTTATTTATAAGGTCAAATACTCCCTATATATCCAGTTTAATCAAAATCGTTAGAGCTGTTTTCAAAATATTTTTAAATTAAAGAAAAACTCATCGGTAAACTACCTTGAATTTGGGGGCTAGGGCCAAAATGAAAAAAAAAGTCCGATCTAATTTAGATATTAAATCAAAATATCAAGTTTGAACAAAATCCATCGAGCCGTTTCTGAGTTTGGAGCCCGGAGATAGATAGACAGAATTTTAAAAACTTCTTTTTAAGTTTCGGGATTAATTTTTTTTTTCAAAATCTCGATTTCGAATTTCTTCACGATTACAGTACTTTCTTTTTTGATGAGAAAGTAAAAAATAATTAAGTGTTATAACACACTGCCATGGAAAATTATTGAAAAAAAAGTATTATTATTATTATTATTATTAGCACCGCGTCTTATTACCCGTTCGGGTTATACGCACTTACGCTAATGTGTAATGGTAGGGTGATTGTGAGATGAAATGGAGGACCTACAGTTTAACGTGAGATCCGAACCACGGTGGAGGCCTGACATTCCCCACATTCACAAGATGTCTTGTCAGAGGTGAAGGAAGGGTTTGGTAATCAGATAAATCTGTGCCGGGACCGAGGATTGAACCCCGGCCGCCAGAACAGAAGTCCGACACCTTACCCCTAGACCGCCAGGTCACCGACTACAAGTAAAGTTAAATTGACTACGTGGAAAGTTCAATGTGTGTATACTGTGCATTGTTTAATTGTAGGATCTCTGTGAAGTAGTATAGTGAGTACTAAATATGTTATTATTTTTATATAGAAAAATGAATAACAAAAACAAAGCATTTATTTTCAAATATTTCCAATATTCGTATTAATATTTGCGTTTAAAAATTTGATATTTCTAATATCAATAAGTTTATATTAATTATTCCAATATCAATAAGTGTATATTAATAATTACTGCGCATCATATGTTTTGACTAATAAATAAACCATATAAAAATGTATATAATTGTTGCTCGGAGTGCCGATGGATGTGAAAACCAGACTAATGTTAATAATTTTACAAACTATGAAATTTTAATTTTTGATACTACAATTAATTTGAACATTAAAAAAAAGACTTATTTCATAGTTTTCACTTTTGTCGGCAGTTCCCATTACTGCCCATTTTTTAAAATTAAAAATGTATTATTAAAAATCGTGTTTCTTTATTAGTACTCTTTTTTTTACTATAGTAAAATAGTTCTATAAATTAGCAATATTACTATTTTTTATTATCAACATAATAGTTATTATTAAATATTACAATTTTCATTTTTCATTTTTTTTAAATGTATTAGACTTATAATTGGAGGAGCTTTATGAGAATAAATCGCACCCCTACCCTCCTCCTCCACAACCCCACACACCTACATCTGAATCAGCTCTTGCCTTCATTATATTCTCATTCAAAAGCCTACATGTCAGAAGGACAAATACCTGCCAAGTTGAACTGGGGGTAAACCCTTTTATTTGTAAACAAGTGGTGTGGTCTCACTCCTGGGTGATTCCAGGAAACTTAGGTTGGAAAATGACATGGCAATAAGAGGAGGGGGGTGAAGAAAGGTTTGGCGTTGAGGAGTGGGGGAAGCCAAGCTAGCTGCATGGTAAGAGGGGAGATTGATTCTTTCCCTTCATCGAAAACTGAGAGCTCCAAGGCAGACCCTTCCATCCCACCTTAAGTATATATGTATATATATTTTTGTGTGTGTATTTTTATGGTTTGTTATTTAAATGTTGGTTTTAATTTGATTGAGCGAGAGAAAATTAATTAATTAATTAATTAATGTGTGCGTAAGTAGATATTATGATGAGATCCTACCTGATGCTGAAGATCCGGTGAAAATGTAACCCAAGTAGGCCAACCTGGGGTTGCGATGTGATGATCTTGGTGCTTCGAATCAGACTCACATTTACGCAAGTTAGGATGAGAGTGTGGTTATTTAAATTAGCGGAAAAGAGTGTCAGACACAAAGAGAAACAGAGAAGTTGAGCCGCGATGATGACGCACGTCCAGCTTTGAGGAAAACACTTTGCGAACTAAAAAAGGAAATGTGCGTAAAAGTACGATAGAGCAATTGTACCACCCTTACAAAACATAATTAATGAAAGAAAAGGCGGTAAACAGAAAAATATGATAATTACATAAATTAATAATGAATGAATATAAGAAATATTTAATTAAGTAAACAATAATGAAATTGATATTAAAATAATAAAATATAAAGAAATAAATACTAAACAATTGTGATACAATGGAATTCTAGAAGCATTAGGAACAAAAAAAAAGCGGACCCTGAGCAATTAATTTTTTCTCGTGATATCCATATAGTAGCGTTAAGTGAAACTTGGCTCGGGTATCTGGATAATTTTGTAATAAATAAATTTAATTTTTTTAGGTCAGATAGACCTGCCCGAGCGGGAGGTGTTGCTCTGTTAATTAGGTCGGACATTTAATTTGTTGAAATAACATCGGGAAATTTTCAATATCCTTGGGAGTTTGTAGGGCTAAAAATATTTTCCGTGGGCAGAACATTTTCAGTTGTATCTTTATACAACCCTACACCGGATAATTCCGATAATAATTTATGGGATCAATTTGTCGGAGGTCCACCATCCCCGGTTATGATCTGCGTGGACATGAATGCGCACCATGTGTTGTGGGGCCTCCCTTATATAGATCGTTGTGGGATAAAGAGTAATGAAACCTTAACGGTGGTACCTCTTGTTATATTAAATACAGGGAAGTTTACGCAACTTAACAGACTTCCGTATCCTAACACGTGCCCAGATTTTACTTTTTCATCCCCTAATTTTGCACCAAACTTAACTTGGGATACGATTGGTGACTCCATTGGCAGTGATAATTTGCCAATTATTTTGACAATAGAAGCTCAGGACCCATATAGCTATAAAACTGTTCCTCTAGATAGGTCGCGCAACTACAAAAAAGCAAATTGGGAATAATATTTGACAAAAGTGGAGTTAACAGTTCAAAATTTAGCGGTGGACCGTGATCCTTTAGTACAGTACAACAACTTTGTTATCGCGCTACAGAGCTCAGCTGATGCGGCAGAACAAACCTCAATTAGTGGGGGTCATAGGAGTACTAAACGCTGCCCGTGGTGGACAGAGTCATGTTCTAAAGCGATCGCTCAAAGGAGGTTATCGTTATATATTTTAAAACCAAATTTTACCTGATTAACTATGAACGCTACTGTTGTACGGCAGCTGCTACGTGACGAACTTTGCTGCGTGCGAAGCGTGATTCTTGGCGGTTATATTTCGAGTCTCTTTCCCCCGATGAATCTCTGACACAGATTTGGCATAAAATCAAATGGTTCAAGGGCATTGTTACAAACTTTGGGATCCCTAATGTTAACTTAGAGGCATGGGCAGTCATTCGCTTGTAGGGTGATACAGGATTCAGTTATGTGGTCCCCGCTGGAATTCCCCAGTTTGGGTGTTTCTGAGCTCGGTAAACGTTTTAATGGCAGTGAATTAAGGGCAGCGTTGAATCGAGTGCAACACACGGTGGTTGGCCCATACAATTTGTCCTACGGTATGTTGTCAAAATTGTCATCTGTTTCTCGACGAGTGCTGCTAGAGATATTTAACTCTCTGTGGGAGGAGAGGGTAATAATACTAACGGCATAGAAAATTTCCTTCCTGATTCCTATTTTAAAACCGGGTAAAAGCGTGGAGTTAACAAGTTCTTATAGACCTATTCCACTCTCATCCAGTTTTAGTAAAATCATGAAACACTTAGTTAAAGCCCGCTTAGAACGATTTCTGGAAATGAACGAACTCCTTAATCCTATTCAATTTGATTTTAGAAAGGGACGTTCCACACTTAATATCCTCTCTATATTAGTTTCTGATATTCAAATTGCTCTATTACAAAACTCGTTTGTATCATCTTTTTTCCTCGATATACAGAGTGCGTACGATAATGTCAAGCATTCTGTGTTATTTGATAAACTTTTCATCTGGGTTGTTCTAGCAAAATGTGTTTCTGGTTAAGCTATCTATTTCAGAATAGATCGTACACTGCAAAGATAGGACAAGCTAGATCATCTCCTAGAACTCGACGAAAGGGCCTACCACAGGGATCAGTGCTCAGTCCTGTGTTATATGCAGTATATTCGAACATTATTGATAGCTGTTTTCCGGTTGGTATAACGACTCTACAGTATGCGGATGACGTGGTAATATACGTTCGGTCTTGTAACTTGTCAGACGGGGTGGGTAAGTTACAATCAGTGTTTCCTTTGCTTTCAAATTGTTTGAAAGCCCACTTTTTGGCTCTAAATGTATCTAAATGTTTTGCTGTAATATTCACCCGACATAGAGTGCGAGATAACTCAATTAGGCTAGTTTATGAAGGCCATCGAATTCAGGTACAGCCGACGGTGTGATTTGTAGGCATGACACTATACATGAAGGGATCTTGGCTCCTTCATTTTTTAGAACTATCTGGAATATGTGATAGGCTTATAAATACTATGAGATCAGTGGCGGGTGTCTTGTGGGGCTCCCTCCAATATACAATGTTACAAATTTACCGTGGGCTTATACGGTCTCTATTGGGGTATGGGTGTTTTTTTATATCACACTGCATCACGGTCCACACTAGCAAAGCTGAATAAAATCCAATACGCAGCTTTAAGCCTGTGCCCGGGCGCTTGTCATACATCACCAACCAATGCACTTCTTACTGAAGTGGGAGAACTCCTTTTATTTCCTAGGCGCCGACTGTTGGCGGACAAGTTTTTTTATTAAAGAGTGTTTAACTTCTAGTTATCTGCGACGCAGACTTCGAATCCTTTCAAGTTATGTTGAAACAAAACAATATTGTTTAAACCTAACATGGCCTTCTCTGGTGGATAGTTTTTTGGATTGAATGAACTCCGTCAGTATATTTTTCTCGCTTCCGTATCCGGTACAATGTTTCACTGGGGGGGCATGATGACCTTTGGGATGTACCAGGGGTGTTATCTATTACTGATTCAGGAATAAAAAGAGGTACCCATCCGATCGAACAGAAGTTAAATGCAGTAAGGTATATGAAAGAAAGATGGAGTAAATACGGACTTATATTTACAGATGGTGCTAGGAGGGGAGGGAAGCCAGCCCTAGTGGGCGCGGCCTTCTATGCCAGTAGTATAAATTATGGTCAGTCCTATAGAATACAATCCGATGCATCAATATTTACAGCGGAATTATTTGCTATCCTACAGGCATTTAAACATATCTTATCTTTACGTCCGCAGCTTGTAGTGGTATTATGCAACTCCCGTAGCGCTTTGGAGTCTATAAGTGGCTTGTCAAGCCCTTCATCACACTAATTGATAATTCAAATATTCGAAGAATGCACCTCTCTACGAGATAGGGGCTACGAATGGGGGTACCAATGGATTCCTAGTCACGTGGGTATAATGGGTAATGAGAAAGTAGATAGTTTGGCATCTAGTGTAAATTAACTTTCTATTGAACAGGAAATCCCGCTACCGTATGGCATCTTTATAACGAAGGTTAAAGACCCAAGTCAGGTTAAATGGAGTGAATGGTGGGAGACCAAATGCCAGCAGAAAGCAAAATGCTACCATAGGGTTTGTGGTACAAAATTAGTTACACCATGGTTTTCAGGAGTTAAGGGCACTCGAAAGTTTATTTGTACATTAATCCGCCTTCGGCTCAGGCATACCTACATGAAAGACCGAATTTATTTGATGCATAAGGTACCGTCCTCCCATTGTGTGGTTTGCCACGTTCCGGAAACATTAGAATATATATTTATGACCTGCCCTGTACATCAGTTGGCTCGGGAAAATTACATTCTTAATTATATTGCAGACTTTTCTTTAGTTAATGTATTACGCTCAGACAACGTTACTTTGTATGGATATATATATATATATGTATATATATATATATATATATATATATATATATATATATATAT
>CABFVX010001778.1:36429-46932 GCA_902151425.1 Timema shepardi
GGGTGGAGGCATCAAAATGTATTGGAGGGGGGGGGGGTTGAGGCAGCAAAAATGTATGACTTATTAAATGCCTCTGGAAGATATTTAAATAATTTTTGTGGTAACCACAAAGGGCAGTGATTTAAATAATGTGTGCGGCCTTACATACAATGTACACTTTGTTTCTGTTCTGTTTTCTAATTTGTAAATTTATATGAACTTGTGTGTAGTGGTTGACTTACTATAGTGATTTTTCACATTGAGGAGCACTTTAAATGTTTTACTCGAAGAGAAGAATCAGTGCTGGTGGAAAACTATACTTATGTGAGGGGAAGGAGGCAGTTAGTAAAATTATGTATTTTTTCAAAAAGGTTTTTGCCCTCCAAATCAAAAGGGAGATTGGGGATTCAGGAGTATCCAGAAGATTCTTAAGAAAATCGGGCTATATATTGGAGCACTTATTTTATTTCTTCAGTTACATTGAATTAATCTTTAAGAAACTGTACAATCAATATACCTTATTTGTTTGAATTACTTGATCGAGAACTAGTGATTGTATTTAATACTAAACACAATTGTTGGCATCCGTCTTGAGCAATCCTCACAACTTTTTTTGGGAGGGTGTGTCTCGAAAATTGGGAATCGTTAGCTTGGTGGAAGTGTAGATTGTAGGTGTAAACATTCTATAACTACTAAAACTTTATGGGGAAAATGAGGTTTTTACCAAATACTTTCAAACTATTGATTTTTTGGCCAACACGTCACTATAAATATATTAGAGAATAAAAACTCGATGTAATCATTTACAGAACCTTGACGGAAAAGAGCAGATCAGTGGATTATTTTCTTCACTTTACTAATGTAAGACAAATAATAAAATAATAACTAATTAGGAGCCCAAGATTGCAAGACTTGATTTAGAAATTTTCCTAGTACTAATAGTCAACAAAAACATTTCCTAAGGCCAACAAAATTAAATATCTTTGAATTTATTTGAAGTTGTATTTCTTTCGATCTTTCGATTCAATCTTTTATAAATCGCTAGAAAAAAAGAATTGATACGTGAATCAGATCGAGGCATTTGAATTGATCCAAAAATCGATTAATCGAGGGCAAAGAATCGATTTTCAAAAAGATCGATCCAAGATCGAACATCCCTATTCTAAAACCCTCTCAAGTCTCAACTCTCAATTCTGGCGGTCAAACTGGAAGAATTTTAAAGTTCTATTATGTAATTTTTCAGTTAAATTAAAGTCATTAATCAAGAAGAATGATATCTATTCTAGAAAAACAATAAAATGATAATGACTATTGTTTTCTAAGAGTGCAAGTGAGTGTCAATTTTTATTATATTAGGCTCAACTTAAATTTATAATTTATGACCAAATTGTTGAATGTGAATTTGTTTAAGTACAACAGACTGGAATGGACAGGTAGGCTTTGTATTTAAATGTGATTATAATATATTTCTATCCTTAAGAATGAAGAATTGGAGAATCACGGAAAGGGGAGGTTATTTTAATATCAGCATTGTTTTAATATATGCCCACATATTTCCCCCCACATTAGGGCTACCATTTCTGAATCCTGTAAAAAAGTAAATTTTAAAAATGAAGATGGACAGGGGAGGTTATGGGGCTATAACTTTTTTCCAAACAATTTTACTAGTGTGAATGCAAATAAATGTTTGTTGTGCACAAATCGGCACATATGGCCAGCCCGGTTACATAATGTCACCCACTCGGCTGGTAACACTTTCTGGAGAGAATTCTGAATAGTAATGAAACACATTTCAAAAAATTACATTTGGCCGTTCATTAACCAATTCCCAGGCGTGTGTTTAGCACAGCGATCTATGCAAGACTGGTAGCCATTTTTCTACTTGTATACTTTTATCTGAAACGTTTTCGTCATTCACTTATTTTCTCATTTATTGCTTGATTAATGGTCATAGTACAGCATTTAACTGAAAGCCCAATCAGCTTCAATATGAAGTATTTAATCTGGCTAAAAGTACATTAGTTCATCAAGAAATGGCATTACAACTTATTGCAATGAAATGTTGATTCTCGCCTGCAACAGGGATCGTTTGACTAAACAAAGACGTTCAACGCTCATGCCAGGAAATGGATAAAGTGAAAAGTAAGAGTAGCCATTGGTGACCTGGCGGTCCAAGGGTAAGTTGTCAGACTTCTGTGCTGGCGGCCGGGGTTCAATCCTCGGTCCTGGCACAGATTTTTCTGATTACCAAACCCTTCCTTCACCTCTGACAAGACGTGTATTAATCACAACTTGTGAATGTGTGGAATGCCAGGCCTCCACCGTGGTTCGGATTCCACGTTAAGCTCTAGGTCCTCCATTTCATCTCACAATCACCCTACCATTACACATTAGTGTAAGTGCATATAACCCGAACAGGTAGTAAGACGCGGTGCTAATAATAATAATAAAGAGTAGCCATTCACAAATATTAACAAAGACAAAAACCTTTCCTTATACCGATTCATTTATTCTTTAGGAATTATACATAGTGGCGAACAAAACGCCAAATTACTTGTTCGAGAATTCCAGAATTATGGTAATTTTTTAGAAGCTATGGAATCTTTACTAAATGATTAACAGCCCATTTACCAATGGTTAAATAATATAGAAGGAATAGGAGATAAGATTTTGGTGGATATCTTTGACTTATTTGATATTAAAGAAAATCTACAAACACTGTTTTATCATCTCAAAAAAGAATGGACTATGTTGAATTCTGGCATATAAATGAAATAATGTATGTCCAACTTACAAATTCATGCATTGATGGAACGGTGGCATATTTTAAACCAAAGACTTGGTTTTAGATTCGCTTGCAAGGCAAATTTTCAAATATGTTCCAGCAAGGATTGCCACCTTTCAAAGATTGTTGGGCTGGAAACCCTGTATACGGTTTTTTGGGGTTGGGGGGGCAAATGTAAGCCTTAAAGGGGGCTTTTTAAAGTCATCCTGGGATTATGGAAATAAGATATAAAGTAAGATCTAAAACATGTTTTTTATATATATTTTTATTTAGTCTTTTGGGGAGAATCAAGACATGGCATTGATCTGAGAACGTTTTTAAGATAGGTACTTTCTTAATTTTATCATCTAACATTCTAACAAGTGTAAACAATCATGATACAATTATCATATTTAATAAGATAACAGTTTTAAAATAAAGTACACATTCAATGATGATATGATGTTAATTTGAAAAAGGTGAACATTTAAAAAATGTCTCACATTACCATTTACATGCTCACTTAATTATTTACATTCATATTTGGTGTTATTCTTTGCTGTGTTCAGCAGTTTCTTACTGCCTTCATATTTTAGAAAATTGAAAAATTTGATGCAAATTTCAGAAAGTTCATTTTGATTTGCAGTTCTCACTTCACTAAGTCCATGAACATCCAGTTTCTTGCATCCAACCACTGGTTATTAATGCCACTGAAGATTCTTTCATCAAATGATTTACTGATAGGGATTGAAAGTTTGAATGATATCATCTTCAGTAGTTGGGAATTGGAGACATCACTCCGGGGTATTTAGTTCAGAATCCACAAAACTCGTTGTACAGCTGGTCTTTATCAAGATTAAGGTTTGGTTTACCTGTGAGCTTTAAAACATATTCTACTGCTGGTGAAGATCTCCCTGTTCTTTAAGTGATAGACAGGCAAGGAGATTAAACACATTTTTTTCAGAAAAGTCATAGTTTTTGGACAGATAATTGATGCAACATTGCAATACATACTCTACCTCTCTTTAAAAACTTGACCTCTTGGTATTTGAGAATTGTGCTAGGATTTCATGAACTTTTTCTCCAAATAATCTATCTTGTTTTCTGCTTTCTAACTTGTTCTTAAGATCCCTTAAGATTCTGTCTAGCTGAATAGAAGCATTTGAGCTGTCTTCCAGTCTCCTAACAGCTGTTTCAAATATAAGCAAAATGTGCTGCAGAAAACATAGGTAGCACTCAAGAAGTGAATAGTCAGTTGTAGCATCCTGTTCTTCTTCATTTGGGGCTACAAACCGACAGATTAATCTTGAACAGTCTTCCTCGCCTTGTGACAAAAAATATTACTTGAGAGCAGGCCAGCAGTGTATAATTCTCAATTGCAGGAAGCAGAGACAGCCAAGCCATCGCGTGGGAACATGTCGCAGGATTTCCTTAAACTATAAAACAAACTCAGAAAATTATTTCATTGACTCAACATTTGATGCTGAAGGACCAAACTCACTGTATATCTTAAGAACCAAAGCTTCAATGTCATAGGGGAAGTTTTAATTCCATGTTTGATAGTGATGTTGATGAGCAATTGCGGTTAGCCTTTATGATAAACAGATTTTCCTTTTTAAGTAATACAAAAACAGACTTGTTTTTACCATAATTTACAGGTGTATTGTCAGTGCTATGTTCTCTTATCTAGTTCAGGTGAAAGCCATTGGATACCGTTATTTTCTGCACTGCACAGATAATGTCATCACGAGTTTCTTCAGGATCTTCTTAAAAGTCACTGAGTAGTCTCTGATGTGTTCAATGTTTCACATCAACATATTGTACTGCATATAGAAAAGTTTTAGTATTGCCTCGATTGGATGCATCAGAGGACACAGAAAAATAGAATACTTTCTGAAGTTCCTATGACCAGGGGTGCAGAATATGTCTGAACGCGCGAATGATGTTTGATGAAATTAAAGCAGTCCAGGGGAAATTTGGAGTAGAGAAAAGTCCAACAATTTAGTTGACGCTTTTAGTACATTCTGGTTCTGATATGGTAGTTTCATTTGTATGAAAAACTAGGGCCAATAACACTCAACGCCAATATTACCAGTATGTGCCATAGTGAGGCAGTGTCGGTGTAAGCACAAAGAGTGCGGTGTCTAGGGGCTAAGATAATGCATCAGAGTTCTAAATAAGAAGTCAGAGGTTGAGATAAGGGGCAAAGGAAAAATCTAATAATTCAACGTGGTTAATGGTGTGATTGAGTGATGAGTCATCCTACCCTACTACGGGTGTTTGGTAGCTATGGCAGGCAGGTGGTGGAGGTTAGGGAAGAGTGAGCGATGTTTTTTTTAGTTTGAATTCAGTCACCTGTTATATCGCAGCCTAATTACACGGCGATGTGCTAAAGTTTATTTAACCTTGTGACATGCGTATTGTAATAATGGTTTAGCCATGCAATTGTTTTTAATAGACCTATTAAGGTTTGTACATCATACAATAGATAAATGTTTATAAAAAATTAGATGGTTTAGTGAAACAAATGTTTATTATGTCGACTTTTAAGAGCAAACAAGATGTCAACTGGGCTAATTGTGAATGGCAGGGCGGACGTGATAAACTCAGGTATCACATATCTAAAACACATTCCCAAGAAAAACCTAGAAGTAAGGATCAAGGGTGTATTGCAAATTTTGTAAAACATAAATGATGTGATCAGGAAAAACTCATGGTTGTAAATAGCGATAGTATTTCCCCTTGTGTGGTTGATAGTGATAGACCTTGCAGTAGTGGCGAGTCTACGAAAAAACAAAAATTCTATGAAAATCAACAATTAAACCAAGGCCTCTTAGAATTACACTCCATAGCCCCTTACTCTCAAGATGTAAAATTAAATGTTGGTACTGGTAACCCTACTGGTATCAATGAACAATTAATAACAATATGTAATTCACACAAGGAAATGGGGAGGTTGCCATTTCTGGGAAACTAAATTTTTTATAAGGTAGGTAACTATAAAAATAACAATGATTAAAAATATATTTAAATTTGAATTTTCCAAACTATGTAGTAGGTAATAATCCTTATTCCCTTCAACCTCTATTCAATGTTTTATTTTGAGTGCTATGGTTTTCGGGGATTTTTCTTTATGAAAATGTTATGTTCTGGGGAAATATTGGAGCTCAACATATTCTGCACCCCTGCCTATGACAACATCTTGACTGTATGGCCCAAGAACATTATGAGACCACATGAAATTTTTGCTGCTATCTTACTATCAGCAAACAAAGAATGGTTCAATTTCATTTGGCAATCCAATGAATTGTAACTTTGACTCTGTTTCACACAGTGATAGATAGATGCAATTTCAGCTCTTGTTACAGCATCTTCTTCATATGTTTTTTTGCACAAGAAAAGTAGCCATAGTTTGAGTTTTACGCCGCTGCTGTTCTGACAGAATGTGTTTTTGAGACTTCTGATGACCAACAATAGCATTCCTTCCTTCAAATTTTATGGAAAATGTGATTGGGCAAAACACACATTTCACTGTGAAGTCGTTTTCCTTAACTTGGCAAAGTCTTTGTCTTTCAACCAGTATTTATTAAAAGTAGCGTACCGCTTAACTTTCTTTTTCGGCCGGACAGAGCTTGAAGAAGGTTTGTTTAAATCTTCCTCTTCAGCGGATGCACGACAAAACATTGCATTGTATCCTTTGCTTAACACACTAACAACACACAGCGAGCATAAAATGACTTGTCTGTCATCAACCACATGTGACACTAGCTAAGCACTGTCTGGCTTTATGGCCAGGGGAATGATGAGGGAAAGTAGGAGAAGAAGAGTGCTTACGCTGTCAAGTGTGCACAGCTTAGGACACAGCACCACAACAGCAGTCTACTCCGGTCTTCAACACCACACTTACAACAAGGCATGTCACAACTCACAGTGGCAGGCAGCGGCTGCAATCTTGCAATATTTCAATGATGGGAGGCATTTGGACTGGACACAAAGACCTTTGCCCTAGATCCTGGACAATGTGCTCAATTCCTGGACAATCCAGTTGAAAACTGGACGGGTGGCAAGCCTACTGTCAGCTTATGAGACTATTTTAAACTCTGTGTGTTTCAAAACATAATTTACAAAATCCTCTGAAGATTTAAATAGTCCACACTTACACTGGTGGGCAGACAGACTAATTGTCAGGCTCATTCGTCTGGTTTACTGGTGAGGAGGCTAGGGTTAGAATTCTGGTTGGATTTCTCACTCTTCCTACACACATGTGCTGGTGTATTTTCATGTGTACAACCAGGACAGGTAGTACGTTAGAGTGAAACAAAAAAGTTCACGGTTCAAATTGGTTTGTAACTCTATTATTAAAATTAATTATAACATTAAACTTAGATTATTAATATACCTACTCTTTTGAACAACGAATTGGGTATGAGAGTGCTTTGCCACTAAGCTAGAACCAGAACCGTCTCATGACCAAACTCATGCTTCACAAATAAATTAAGGTTTTATCTTTCATCGTGTTTTTGTACCCCTTTGGTTATACACGTTACAGTAATTACATTAATAGAGTAAGAAGGAAGGTAAACTCTTAGAGGGAATATACCCATATTTGTGTGGAGGAAGAGGGAAAACCATTTATTAAAAAAACATTCAGTACAACCAGGATTTAAACCCCAATCTCCTCATTATCAGCAATTCAGTTCACCATGAGAGTGACTCATTAGACCATGCAATCACCCATGCAAGTATTAATTTTATTTATTCTATTCGAGGTGATTTGAGTAATGTAATACTATGAGCACAAGAAAATCCATGGCTTCTCAATGGTAAAAGCCTTGTCACTCTTTGACACTTGACTCGAACTTGAGAGATCTTTGACTAAGAGTGACAAGGCTTTTACCAAGTGTCACTTTTCAAAATATACTTGAATTGTTTTTGTATGTAATCCTAATCACCAACAATTACCAGTTTCAATAATAAGATAACATAAATAACTACCTAATTAGTTTGTTATTTAACTGTTAAAAAAATGTTTTAAAGTACTGAATGACAGAGGTCTTAATTTAATCACCACTGTTCATTTGTCTGTAAATAGGAAAATTACTTTAGTTAAACCTATGTAGTTTTGGAACAACACTGGGGCATTTTACAAGTTATTATCTAATAATTAGGTTAAGTCTTAATCAAATTAAATTATAATTTCAGGTCTGTTCTTTGGCTTATTACAAGCTACTGGGTGTAGATTATAAACTACCAGTATTTTAAGATGGCTACCATTGCTGCCACCACATCTTCTGCTAGTTCCACTACTCAGCAAGAAGACGAAGCAGAGGAATTTGGTCCACAAATGATAAATAAACTGGAGGTTGTTCATTGGTTATATTACTTTAATATATTATGTTAATTAGTGTATTGTGGTTGGCTTGAATTAAATTCATATCCGCTTCAGTGGGCCGAAAGGTCTAAGGTGTCACACTCATGTTATATTAGTCTGCTGGTAATGGGGAGATCAGGGTTTGAATCCCGGTCAGCTTTACTGGGTGGTTTTTCCTAAATGATTTTCCACTCTCCTTCCACACAAATGCGTGTAGATTATCTCTAAAATGCTTATTTACTCAGCTCTACCTCATCAGAGTAGTTTATCATATATGAGTATAACCTGAACTGGTAGCAAGACACACTTAATAAAAAAAATTAAATTGATTTTCTTATCCACTTTTTTGTTTTAAATTTTTTAACATAATACCTATAAGGTAAAATGCAATGTGAAGGTAAAGCACAAGAAACTACAGCCTCATTTTCCTGGATGGAAAAGGGAAACCATGATGTAGAAAAGCCTGCCACAACGTAGCAGGTAGGAACGATAGGCTCAAAGTCATGAACACACTATGTGGCCAGCTTTGCCAATAAGGCCTTTATAGTAATTTTGCTGTAATGGGTCTACTTTTGCAATCAAAGTTTGTTTCCTCTTTAAATTTTTAACCAATAATTTATGTTACTATAATCATATTTTTCTGTTATCACAGTGTCTTTTACCTGTTGAGGTTATAAGAAGATTGGGAGGCCATTAGGAAAAAAAAAGTTAAAAAAAATTCTCTTATGGATTATTTTGAAAATGGACAAAAATAAAGTAGGAACTTTTTTTTTGTCAATTATATGTATATATATATATATATATATTTAACTTTAAAATAAAGAATCGGTTTCAGCTAAGAACAGACAAAATCAGGGCACCCAATAATAAAACCATCCCAATATTAATTCTAATTCAGGCTATACACATTACAAAATAAATAGTCCGGAACACAACACGGTCTTTATAGCTCTTTTGTTTAAAAATGGAAATATTTACTCAAAACTCTAATATATGTGAAACAAAATAATATACACTAGCAAACTCAAGCATGTATTACACTATAACTATGTAAAACACTTTTTGAGTCCTGGTTTTAAATTTTATAAATTTATGTCCTCATTTGTATGTTTGGACCGATAAAAAAGATCAATATTGGGTCCACAAGGGTCAACACTTCGTATTAAAATTTCGACTTCCGGTTAACATTTTTGACATTTTATTAGGTGTTGCACATCTTCATGTCATTGCATTGCTATTAAATTCTTCATTTAAATGTAAATATTGACTATTGAGTCCAAAATGGAAAAAGATCATTGTTGTACAAACATTTCTACTAAGAGGTTTAAGGAAAAATACAAACTTTTTGAGAGACCTATATTATTTACTCTATGGCATTGGAGAATTATTGCTTTAAAACTTAAGTACTCTCTCTTTACAACTAAAGCTTACAAAATTGTATTAATATATTTGCCAATATCTCAGAAACTGTTGGTTTTATAAAAATATATTTCATATAAAAGTTTTTTATTTTTAATAGTACTACAATTTTGCCATGATAAGTTATTTAGTATCTCAAATAAATGCGGAAATACAAAAATGTCCGCTTCTGTAAAGTACCTTAAAAGTCATTTTCATGGGAAAATGAAAATAGCCTGTCTATTTATAATCTCAATCAACGCCTAGATACGAATCTTAATCAAAATCGTTAGAGCCAATTTGGAGAAATTAAAGTTTTTCTCTTTTAACCCTTTATTAAACTTCTCTTAATTTTAAGTTCAAACAGACACACAGACGGCATTGCAAAGACCACTTTTTAGGGTTCGGGGGTCATGAGATGTCGACATCCATCAACATTTCATGTTAATTATTTTTTTTAAGGTTGCAATACTTTACCTTTTGTGTTTGAAAAGTTAAAAAATAAAAATAATAGCGTATAGCTTGAAAGTTATTGGTTTTATAAAATTATGCTTCGAATAAAATATTTGTAAATAGATCTCCATATTTGTAATAAGTAACTAGGGTTTTCATAGGGTTGCCCTGAGGTTTTTGGAATTGGATATCTTACCCTAAAATTAAGGGTAGTTTACTGAAGGGAAAAAA
Organism: Timema shepardi; assembly: GCA_902151425.1. Lineage (NCBI taxonomy): Eukaryota > Metazoa > Arthropoda > Insecta > Phasmatodea > Timematidae > Timema > Timema shepardi. The sequence continues at coordinate 46,626 of CABFVX010001778.1, forward strand.
GAGAAGAAGTCGATTTTCTCAAAATCAGCTTTAACCATTTTGATTAGATTTTATTTCTAAACATTTATAAATATTCCAAACAAAATGGCTTCTCTCAATATTTCGACAAAATGACTTTAAGGGCTCCGGACTGATGCGTAAATTATCAATTTTTTTTATATTTCTGAAACTATTTGAGATTTCATATCTCAAATAGTTTCAGAAATATAAAAAAAAATTATAATTTACGCATCAGTCCGGAGCCCTTAAAGTTATTTTGTCGAAATATTGAGAGAAGCCATTTTGTTTGGAATATTTATAAATGTTT
>CABFVX010001778.1:47293-100521 GCA_902151425.1 Timema shepardi
GGTGTTTGTAATGAAACGTTGAGATTCATCAAAATCTCGAGTTTGATTTTTTTGACAATCACAATACTTTCCCTACCTGTAAGATAGTGTGAAAGTAATAATAACTTGTACTGAATTTAACATGCACTATATGAACCAACTGATTATAATACCACACCAATTACAAACTATCTTGGTTCTAAAAGTGAGATAACATTCACTCTCCTGTCTGTTAATCTATCATTGAAAGGGGAAGCCTTAATTTCATCAATAATACACTTTCAGCTATTTCCGGAACCAAAACTGGGACCCTTAGCTTACAAGATATGTAGGTGTATTACACTGCTGCCTGCACTAATGTGTCAGACTATACTCGTTCTCATTAATCCAATGGAGTGAAGATGGGGATATAGAATTTATAGGAAATGTACCCACATTTGTGTGGAGGGACGGTGGAAAACCATTTAGGATAAACCAACATGTTAGCATACCCAATCATGATTTGAAATGGAACCTCCCTGTGAATAGCAAACTTAACTAGATGAACATGACATTTAGTCCATGTGGTCACCGATGTGGATAACCCATTATTAATCATTACAAAAATGTATTTTTTCAGGCTCAAGGTATAGGTGGTCCAGACATAAAGAAGTTGCAAGAAGCAGGATATCACACAGTGGAGGCTGTAGCATTTGCTCCCAAAAAACATCTCCTAACAATTAAAGGCATCAGCGAGGCTAAAGCAGATAAGATTATTGTAAGTAAAGTCAAACCTCCATCAATCAAAGTCAATGGCTCTACAACAAATTTTGATACATAGACACCTCAAGTTATAGAAACAATCTGTTTTATACATAATATTATGTATTAAATTGTATTTAGAAACAAATTTCCTTATTAATGCACCCTTTCTTATAAATAACATAAGTGAATATGAATCACATCATGTGACACAAGCTATGTTCATAAAGATGATTAAAAACAAACAAGAAAAAAATGTGTAGAACATTCCTTGAAAAAACATAATTATTTATGTAGTGGGTATTCATATATGTGAAAAACTTTACAATATCATACTGCACAACACATTTTGATGATTCACCATAAAAGTGTTCACACTTATTAAGTCCGTGAAATACATGGTCGAGAACATTTTCAGCGAATTGAAGATCACAACATATTGTACTAAACGTGGTCAACATTTCTTTTTTAGAAGGATTAGAGGATTCTTCTATGTCATTCTCTTCGTCACTCTGTTCTGTCTGAAGTGAGCTTACTATGTAATCATCCGTTGGATATTATGAAACAATTACATCTTCGTCGATGTCAAGGAACTCAAGGGAAGTTCCTTCTCTTAAAAGACCTTTGGTCTGCAAGTATTTCTAATATTGTTTGACTTGTGACATTAGATTTGATGCTTTTCCAAAGCAATTTTTTACTGTTGATTCTAAAACATCGTTTTGCCACACCGTAGCTAGTACACCTATACAAATTCTCAGATTAATCAAATCTGTAGATTGCTCATTTTCTAAGGCCCGGATAAGTCTTGTGAGAATGTGTTTTCAATAATGAATTTTCAGACTTTTTATAACTGGCCCATTTTCTCCAATTTTGAAGTTTTGTTTGGGGGGAGGAAAATCAAATTCACATTTGATAGGTTTGATAATACATTAGGGTGGGCCAAGTAATTTTTTATTTAAATTTAAATTCCTTTTATCAAAGATCACACTTGTCAACTATGTTTTCTCTTATAACTGTATTAAACTTCTAAAGATTTAATGCCTTTGAAGCATCTAAGTTGCTTACTTATTTCTATCACCATTAATCTCAGTTTTTCTTTGCTGCCCACCAAAACTGTTATCCTTTCTTTGCTGTTTTTACCTTCATGGCAATTATTTTTAAAAGTAAGAGTCTTGTTTGGCAAACATTTGAATAAAAGTTCTGTTTCATCGACATAAAATATTTTCAGGAGTATACCCTTCTAAAATCTTCTTTAAAACAGTGGTTTTCCATTGGTCGCAGTCGGCATCACACACGCTTCCTTTTCCCTGTATTAATCATTTATTTTATGCCATGTTGCCTCTTAAATTTATCCAACCAATAGGAACTAATGTTGAAATCCACTTGCCCAAAAGGAGTGGCAAACTAATTCCTTTTCTTTTATAAGAGGACCTGAGATTGGTAAGTTTTTGTCACAAACAATTTAAATCTACTTTAAAACAGCATTTTCCACTTTTCCAAAATGGCGTGTTTTAGAACATTTACTCTCAGGTCCGACATCCTCAAAGGTTTTCATAACAAACTCAAATTTTTTTTTAAATAATCATTGTTGACACTATACTTAGGGAACATCAAATTTAACTGCAATATCCTTTTAACGCATTCTACTGTCCACCTTCTTCAACAGCTTCACCCTTTACAAAACAATGATTTTCTTTTTGAAATTGTGAATACACACTGTTGATTAGAGAGATTGAAACAATAGTGAGCATAAACCCTCGGTTTGAGATGCTGAAACAAACTGAACCTGATATATAAAGGTGGAAGATTACTTGAGGAAAGAGCTGAGAGGAGTGTGGAGACAATACCACTTTGCTAGGTGACCTGTCAGCATTGCAATGATCTTGACCACCACTTCTTTCTCTTTCAACATTTCCAGTCTCTTTTTCCTCACTCGTTTTTCTTATAGCATCGTCATCATGAGGGGGAAATCTTGGTTTGTCTTGAAATAAATTCGATATATATTGAATTTTTTTTTGTATATATTTAGAAACAGTTATAGCCTCCTTTTTTTCTCTAGAAATAATAGTCAGAGTGTTATAAGTCAATGACAGTATATTTTATTGGACACAAAATATTGTTGATGTACATTGACAAATTATTAATATAATAACATATGTTAAAGCGTGCAAAGTCTAAAACTTTGATATGTAACATAACACATCACAAGATATGTGAATCGACTGGAACGTTTAGAGACCTTAGTATTAACCACAATGTTTCATGAATGTTAAAATAGACTTGAATGTCCTAATCAGAAACCACAATATTAATATAATATTATATGTATATAAACTTGTCTAGAATGCCCAAATTATGAACATTATTATTATTACTCAACATAACATTTCATAAAAGTGAAATTAACTAAAATGTTTAGACCAGAAACTTTATTATTAAACGTAATGTTTCATAAATATTGAGAATCGGCAAGAATGCCAAAATCAGAAAACTTATTATTAAACTCAATAGTTCATGAATATGAAATTGACTAGCATGTTTAAAGTGGAAGACTTCATTACTAAACAATGACACAAAATTTCTTCTTTGACCAGTGTATGCAAGGTCGAGGACAGTGATGCTTGAATAAAAAAAGCTCCCCAAAAATAAATAAATTTAATAGAGTGTTTAAAGCCAAAAACAATACCAGTAAATAGGGAGATTCCAACACTATATTAAGTTTGCATAACCAAATATATTAATATTCAACAAGGACATAATGTTACAAAAAAAAAATCTATATATTTTGACTAGAGCGTTCAAAGACGGATATATTAATACGAACTTGCTCGTCAATAATTGCGACAACTTTCTGGGCCATGGACAAAGAAAATATCTTACTACTACAGAAAAGTTTGTGCACAGCATAAAGTTAATAGAACAGTGTTAGATTCAAGTGCCCTGTCTAACAAATAATACCAAAGAGTCAGAAAAAACCATACAATTTTAAGGCGGCCTGCATCCCTTTTAACCGCTTAATGGAGCCAAGGTAACTATGGTTACATGCACAATGTAATCAATCAAGCGTGCGTTTCTCATACATATATTCACCGTGTAAATGGGTAACTTTATAGAAAGACAGTCCACTTTTTTTTTTATAAATTTGATATTCCTAATCAATCAAATTATCCATGGGTCATAGTATAGTCTTGTTGTAATGCTCAAATGTTTAATGGGCATAAGTAGGCTTACAATAATTATTCAACTTCAAACCGGGACAGTCTAGGTAGGTAGTGAAAATAAAATAATTCATTTATCGAGTGATGTTTATTGTACAAGTATTTTCATATACGTAAGTGTTTTTAATTTACATGACTAGGTTACTTGACTAGTTCTAGGTTTTATTAAACCATTCATCTTTCACACTCGAACATACTTTTTTAAAGAATGGATTTATCATTTTTAATTTTATTGTATCGTATCTTCGGATGTGTATTGGGATGATACAGATCCAATAGAACGGCCTCTAAACAGCGACGTGAGTCTGAGAATAAAAATCCACTAAATTCACACCAACATCTCCTGCACCACAGCTCCAACTTATACCTATTCCTCACTCTGTCTAACATAAAGTTATTCTATCGCTCGCTCCACCATAACTATGTCTCCGTTTTCAGTGTTGTAGGCAACGTCAAGTGTGAGCTGTGTTTCTGTATATGTGTGCATGAAGGATGTAGATGTAGTGTGCATGTGTGATTTTTTAATTTATAGTTTAACTGGGACCACAATGCAAACCGGTCGGGATGTACCTCTTAAAACAGGACTGTCCCGGCCAAACTGGGATGTATGGTAAGCCTAGGCATAAGAAATACTTAATATTTGCTAGTATGTATGCAAACAAGTAATAGAAAGAAGGATAAGAACAGATGAAAGGAACAAACACAATAGGCCTATACCTTTTACAATGTAAAGGGGAACACAGTTCATACTTTATACTGCTTCCAGCGAAAAACAAACTCCTAATATTTGTTGCATTTTTGGTAAATAGCTGTAATTTTCACAAACTTGCATTTATTTTATAAAAACTTGCAACCACAAACCAGAAATAAACTTATATATATTTTGATACTATGATTAAAATTGGACACCAATTTCCTGATTGTATTTTCCATGAAGTTCAACATTTATTGTATGTATACAATTTTTTCATTTTTACATTAAGTAAAATTTATCAACCAAATGTTAACATACATCATTTCATTAGAAATAATTTCAAAGCTATTAAATGTTTAACTATCATATATTTTGCTTTGTGGTGTCCATTTTACAGGCCGAAGCCTCTAAACTTGTGCCGATGGGGTTCACAACTGCTACAGAGTTCCACCAGAAGCGCTCAGAGATAATTCAGTTGACAACAGGATCTCGAGAACTGGATCGACTTTTAGCAGGAGGCATTGAGACTGGTTCAATTACAGAGATATTTGGAGAGTTTCGTACAGGCAAAACACAGATCTGCCATACTCTAGCAGTTACATGTCAGGTAATAATAGATTATTTAGATGAACATTCATTAGAATAAATATTATTTTTAGTTAATGATAGTTAAGCACAATTTTGTTCTGGCGAAGAAATTTAAAAGACAATGTTGCTTTCTTTCTTAATTTTTCGACTGTGTCTTACTTCCCATCAAGGATATACCAAATTTAACTAAATTAATAGACAGAAAAGAGAACAGTACTATTTGAAAGAAAAATACCTGCATTTGCATTGAGAAAAAATGCAAAACCATCGAGGAAACACTACTCAATACACATGTCCAGGATTTAATCTTCAACCTCCCTAAAACTGAAAAACTAGACTAAATAAGTCTGACATTTAGTCAGATGTCCACCAAAGTGGGTTGCTTTCCTTATGAGTAAACAGAAAATTAATATAATATATAAAATAATGTGTAAAAAAAGGCTATGACTTATTGAATAAAATTGGTGAATAGGCCTACACTGCCAAATGTTAATGATAGAAAAGGAATGGGGTTAAACTTTAATCGAAACAAGTTTTTCTCTCCAACCTTATTTTCATAATTCGCCCATTATACCTTCACTATTCTTATTCAAACTATTACTCATCATCATTATCAACTGTTTCCAGCCTGTGGTTGGGTAGTTTAGTAAAATGCCTCCATCTTCCTCTATCCTTCCATCACTCTTTCTCCTTTAATTCCTTCCATTCCTCTCCTATCACTTGAACACTTTCTGTTATCTGCTCCTCTCATCTCTTTCTTGGCCTCCACTGCGGTCTTTTCCCCCACATACATTTCCATCATTTTCTTTGGCATCCTCTCTTTTTCCATCTTCATTAAATGCTCTAATGCCCATACCATCTAAGTCTTGCTTCCTCTTCTATCTCATGTACTCCCTGTACCCTAACTCTTCCTCGGATAACTTCATTCCTAATCTTGTTTCTCCATATGACAGCTAACATCTTCCTCACAATATTAATTCCCATGGCCTCTTTCCTAGTCTCTCTTACATTCACTGTCCATGTTTCTGCTGCATATGTGACAATAGGTACTATTGAAATGTTGGTAGTTTATTACAAGTTGCGGTTGTTTAGTGAAGCCATCTTTAAGTATGCGCACCAAATATTTTTGACAGACATTAAACAGTTGATTCATGCCAGTTGTAAGTTTGGAAAGCACATCTGTGACTTCGTCACTTGTATTTTTATTGCACTAATAATTAATGTATGTTTTCTTGTGCTATCTTGTTTATTTACCATTCACTTGACCTGTGGCATTTTTTTTTCTAAAAGGTACAAAATACACCCTGTAAAATATTACACTATTACTATATAGAAGTATACACATTTTACCTTTATATTTAAGGTTTTGGATAATTCCTTTAACTAGTGATGTGTAAGCAGTAATTTTTCACTTCGATCGAATTTGAATCCAGTGTTTTTTAGAGTTTGAGTAATCTTTTTTCTAGAAACATTTCAAGTTGAATTTTTTATAAATACATGCATATATCTTAAATACAAACACAATTTTTAAGAGACTTTTTTGTGAAAAAAATTACTCACCAATTGGGATTTTTAAATATATAATATAGTGATACATGTTATATACATATTTAAATCAGGCACAAATCAATATTGAGGAATTCTATCTGCTATGAAATAATAACTTAAAATTGAATTGAATTAAATTTTTGTGATAAACCCAGGAATTCCAAGTTTTCTAGTCTTGTTTGAACAACTATTAAATCTTAGGTCTAACTTGAATATTCAGGTACTTACATACCCATACTTTTAATATAATTATAAAAATATAAAATAACATACACAAATGTAATAAGTTAATGTTTTTTTGTGACTTACTATATTGACTCGAAAATAAGTCGCCCTGTAAAAATATGATCACTATGACAGGGAAAATAATATTTATGTAAAAACCACTTTAATCCTAATAGGTCTATATAATTTAAAATAACTTTAACATGTTCTAGGTTTACAATTTACCTTATTTATATTTTCATTCTACATTAAGTGTTTTGTTACAATTTATTTGTAAGCTATTTTCGAATTTAACTTGAATCTTTATAGTCAAATGATTTAATAACATTGTAATTAATGTGTCACAACATAACATTGAATTATTTAGAATATAACTTTACAAATTTAACAAGATTAAGATTATTTTGTAAAATCAATTTAAAATCAGTAGCTACAGCAGGCATAATCAGCCGGTAGTGAAATCATATATAACTTGAATAAAAAACTGACCCAGGCCATAGGCTGGAAACAGTAATGAATGTAAAATAAAGTTTAAAATCGATATATGATAAGTTATATAGCTTTTTTATATTAGGCCTATCCATAATAAAATTCTGACTTTGTTAAAACTCAGTTAGTGTGTAACAAACTACTTGACATTTTTCCTTCACTAATAATTTAATAACAGTGTGCTATTATTCACAATAACTTATCTACAAATGTCTTATTACTAAAATTTTTAATGATTTTTATGACATATGTCTTAGTAACTAAAGTTTTAACTTTACAACTATGTTTTAGTCATTTGTTCAGATATGTTTTTTTAATCATGATATCTAAGTATAATAAAGCAAGCTTAGTAAACCAATACACTCATTTCTTTTCACAATAGAATAAAAGAATTTACTAACAAACTGCTACAAAAAGGCCCTAAAAATATGTGTGAAAAGTAGTAGTGATAGGAGGTTACACATTGGTTACGTATTATCTAAGTTGGGATGCAAAAAGGTTTCATAAAGGCTGTTTTTGAGAGAAAAGTGTGGCCTATTTTTGGGTCAGTATGGTATTTGTTGTTTTTATAATTATCTTAAAGCAGAGATTATATAGATAGTTTGGACCCTCCCATTACTTAATCTAGCACAAGCCCCAAACCTCAAGTCTAAATAGTTTCTATCCTATTCCTCCTTAGCTTTTCTTTGATTTGATATGGATCGGGCAAATATAAATGGTTATTTACCAATTTCTTAAATACTCATCCAAACAGGGCCGCCTCGAGCATAATTTTGAGCCTGGCCGAACCTTGATTTAAGCACCTCATACCTTCCTCTTTAACACCCTATAAACTTGAAAGAACCCATTAAAAGATTGATGAATTTCTTATGTTCATGCTCATTGCTTTTCTTTATTATTGCTAATTCGATTTTTATTAGGGGTAGACAGGATCTCGAACCCTCGAGAAAATATCGAGAATTTATCCATTCCTGAGAGTTGGGCGGGAAAGACAGTTTCCTGACAAGGGTTTGAGCGGGGAAATAAATCCCGCTTACTGTTCAAGCAGGTACTACTGGCTCAATCTCTATGGAGACAGTCATCATCTTTATTCTGTAGCAAACTTAGAGGGGTAAGGGGAGAAGGGTATTTTACTGCCTGTGGTGAGACAAACAAGCTGGGGAAACTAGTAACTTATTGTGCTCTATCAACACTTATTTATTAGCTCCAGCAAGAGAGAAAGTTTGAAAGATTTAAAGGACAGAGATATATTATACTTGGCCATCTTTTCGGGCATAGAAATGAAGGGGGATGGAGTAGCTTGCCAAGGTCAACTATTTATGAGCATCAAACTGTCTGTTGTTAGCATCCAAAAAGTAGAGATTACAGTGGTGTTAAACTAAATAACCTTTAAGGGGTGTCAAACATAGAGGATATTTAAAAAGTAACAAACCTAGGGAACATTTAAGGGGTTTCATACCTAAACAATATTAATAGGGTTTAAAACCTAGATAATCTTCAAGTGGCTTTAGATCCAAAACATTTAAAGTGTTTCAAACTTAGAGAACATTTAAGGGGTTTCATAACTTTAGAATACTCAAACAATATTGTAATAGAAAACACAAACCTAGATAACCTTTAAGAGGTATTAAAATATAAAACATTTAAGATTTTAGAGGACATTTAAAAGGGGTAAAACATTTTTTGTTTATATCTTTTGCACTCTTCCAATAAGTAGTTTAGTATCAAATACAATTTTCAAAAAGAGATTAACTAATAAAAATTATATATTCTAATTAATTATTCAATGTGTATCAATCAGTATGTTGTGCAAAATTTTTATTTCTATGTGTTTCAATCAAATATTCACACATTTGTATTTATATATCTAGGATTTTAAAATATATTTTTTGTATTATATTTAATGATGTCAAAGATATTACCATATTAGCATAAAAACAACATATTTTTAATCTAAAATTAATCTACAGCATCATTTTTATGATTTCCCATTCCCGTCCTGATTCTGATATTTTGATTCATTTCCCGTCTCATAAAAATGTCAGCCTCATCCATTCCTAATTTATATTTGTTTAATTTCCTTTAATAGGCCTATATATTCTTCTGTAGTTATAGTAACATTGAAAACCTAACTTATAACTTATGGTATTTGAATTTTTGTAAAAAGCTCAGGATAAAATTTATAAAATAAAATTAAAACAATTGACTTAAAAAAGTCTACACATTTATTTTATTTCTATTATTTGAGACTAGGAATTAGCAGAACATGTTTATTTGATAGAAGTCTAAATAAATAAAGATGATTTGCAAATTATATGAGTGATGTCAAAATTTTAAACTGTTAGACATTATTTTGCACCACCGATATCAACAAGTAAATCTGAAAGGTATTTTTCTACCCTAAAACAGATAAAAAAATTCTTAAGTAATACATTTAGTAGTTCTATCAGTCAAATAGAAACGTATTACTTTAATTTCTGATTTAGATAACAACATGATTGATGTATTTTCAAATATCAAGGAAAGGAGGCTGGTCTTTCATTACAAAATATAAATAACAGTTAAGTTGATACTTTTTTATTTCAATTTCGTGCCCTTCCAAGAAAAAAAAATTAGATTAAGATTACCAACTGTTCCCAAAATAAGACTTTTGTCCTGGACTGTATTTATTAAATAAACTCTTATCATTTGAATTATAAATGAGTTATATACATTTATATTTTACTGATGGTTTGAAATTCTCTAAGGGTACCTCTATTACTCTGTAGATAGTAGGTGGTGCTAGTATAGCCTCTGGGTTGAAATTAACAATATTTAGGTTGGGTGGTTTTCTACAACATTCTGTTTAGCCTTTTTACTACCACTTCCTTAGAAAATTCTATAATAGAATCGAAATATTGAAGTGTGTCTAAATGTGTTAGTGTTTTTACTTTTATTTGTGCTTTATTATTTTCCTACTATTTTACTATTTTATTTATTATACAATAATAATAATTGATAAAAATAAGGAAATATAAACTAATTAAGTGAAAATTGAGTGAAGAAAGCCCATCTAGGTAGATAGGAAAAGATGTGGGTAAAATTAAATGCACAAGTGACATCTGCTTCCTTTATTCCAGCTTCTTGAGTAAAAAAGTCTCACATACATTGATACATAAATATTTTATATTTCAGCATTATTGGTTTATCAAACTAGAGGGGTTGGCGCTGGGGGTTACAAAGGAAATAATGCCAACATATAAACGCTTAGTGTTTCATTGTATGTGAGACTTTTTGTACTCGAGAAGCCAGAAACAAGGAAAAAACTGTCACTGTGCACTGGATTTGATCCACATTGTTTCTTCTTTACCTAGTTTTCACTTAATTAGTTTATTTTTTCTTATTTTTATCAATTTTTCTCGAGTCTCTAATGTTATTATTATTATTATTGGTGTTTAGAGGCCCATCGACACACTGAGGTCATTAGGGCCTAGAGTCTCTAATGGTCATGACTAACATATGACTATGTAACAAAACAAGTAGTGATTTAAATAGTTTTGCTAGCAAAATTTGTTTCAAAACTAATATCAATACACCCCTAAAAAACTGATCTTTGCCCACTTCTATCATATAATAAATCTTTAATAATATTATATTGTTAACAAAATGTGTTATTTCTGCTCAGCTTCCTATTGATCAGAATGGGGGAGAGGGAAAGTGCTTGTATATAGACACAGAAGGCACATTTCGACCTGAGCGATTGCTAGCGGTGGCAGAGCGTTACAAATTGTCTGGGAATGACGTTTTGGACAATGTGGCTTATGCCAGAGCATACAACACAGACCATCAAACTCAACTTTTAATTCAAGCTTCTGCTATGATGGCAGAATCAAGGTATGTATACTAGCTTCTTTTTGTGTGGATTCCTAATGACTTAATCAAAGAGGTAGCAATGAAGAGGAAAGCTTAAAGTTTATTAGTGTGGATGGGTAGTGTGCTTAGCTGGGGTTTGAGTACAAACAAGAATTTCTAATTGATTTCTGGGAATTTTTTGAATATTGGATATTGTTTGGTGGGTGAGACACTGAGACCATACAGTGTATCGTATCGAGTACCACCATCAATGAAAGAGTTGAAACATTGCCAAAAGAGATGCTTGCAGGCATCTGGATGAATCATATTAAAATAATAAACAGTGAATGGACAGACTATTCGGCCACATCTTGTCATGAACAATAACAAAATGAAATAGAGTATATATTTATAAGGAAAACCTCTTTTTGCTTTATGAGGTATTTGTATTATATTTGGAAGACGGTGGATAGAAACATATAAAAGAGACACACAATATGGCTTTTACAATGAAAAAAACACAGTCCACACTTTACATTGCTGCCATTGGACAAAGAGGTAATGGTTGCCTCTTAAAGAAAATAAACCGTCACCGCTCAATCACCCAACCTAGGTTTCATTCTATCGGAACTCATCAGGGAGGAGTGTGAAACGTGCAATGCAACTTCCTAAAAGAGGAAACAAAAAAAAACACAAACGGGAGAAAATGGAAAATCATAAAGAATGATAGGTCACATAGGTAGGAACATGTAAAAGGTATAACATAAAGGCCAAACACAGGAAAAGGTCATTGCATGTGAATATTTAATATATCTCTATAAGGAAACCTCTTTTCGTTTTATGAGGTAAATGTAATATATTTGGAAGAAGGTATAGAAAAGATGGAGTAAAAGAAACAAATACAAATGAAGATATGTAATTTGTTAATGTAAAGGGCCATAGAAGATGAACTGAACTTAGAGCTGAATAAAATCCGTAAAAAAATTCACAACAAACCTTTTAGGATGAATTTTCAATTCTATAGTCTTCCTGGAGTGTTGATTCTTTGCAAATGCATTGCTACTCAAATCTCCAGAGCCCTCTCAAATGACTCGACAAATCACAAACAAGTTTCTGATGACATTCCTTTCATCATCAAATACCATCGAGGACTGCAAAGATTCAAAACTATCCTTAACTCTTTGGTGAGTATGAACATATATTTATGTTCATTTTGTAATGGTTTCCTAAGAGTATGCACGTAAAATATAAGTTTCCATGTTTGTCTAAATTATTATGGCTGTAAATAAACGTTCAACCATGTTTATGCTCTGCTGGTATCTATGTTATATTAAAGAAACTATTTCTAGACATTTACTAGTTTATATATTTGCGAATAGATGGCTCTACTGTCCGTTAGACAGTAATTAGTTACTCTTATTGTTGGTGTAGAAAACGGGGGACGTTTTCCTTTTATAGATGTCGTAGATGTGTGTGATGGCTATCACATACACCTGGTTGGCGAAATCGATGTTTATTTTAGAAGTGATAAGTGTCTCCAAATGATTTATTTGTGACAGTTTATTTTTGCTGTGTCATTGTTTATAAAGTTAATGGCCCATGAACATTTATGTTTATACCTTAGTTTGTATTACTGTTTTATTTATGAAGGCAAACTCACACATTAATAAATAAAGGTAGTCGTCACGCGTGAATGTGTATAATTATATTATAGTTTTATATTGTTGTATTTATCATGACATCTTCACGCAAAAGACAGAAAAAGAGTTGAATGAAATAATTTCTATGTTATGTTAGATTTTTAAATTCAATTTTAATGTGTCAATATGCAATTAATAGAGGTGGACGGGGTCTCGAACACTCGGGGAAAATGTCGAGAATTTATCCTTTCCAGAGAGTCAGGCGGTAAAGACCCATTCTCAGCAAGGGGTCGGGCAGGAAATAAAGCTTGCTTATTGTTCAAGCAGGTACTACTGGCTTAATCTCTATTGGAGACAGTCATCATCTTTGTTCTGTAACAAACTTGGAGGGGGAGAGGGAAAGGGGTATTTTACTGCCTGTGGTGAGACAAACAAGAAGGTGCATAAGTTTGGTCCCGCCCATGAAAGTACTAATGACCGGACTTATTGCAGTTGTTAGTGCTATAAGCCAAAATTATTGGGTGGGGCCAAGTTGATGTCAACCTGGCCCTGCTCCATCTTAGGGCGGTTGTACTTGTACCAATATTATCATTGTCGGCACCAACACCAGCCAGTTTGCTTGTACACACACCGACAAAATCGTTGTCGGTGAATTAAAGGCGGGTAGTTTTGTGAGTAGTGCCAAGCTAAATATGGCTCCAGTGAGAAATAGGGGGTTTCTTTTACTGTGCTTTTTCATCTCCGGAGGAGACATCAAAACCGGAGGGAAAGAGAATTTTGGGAACACCCAATAGTAGCCGCAAGGAATCTTGAACTCCTCCCCGGTTTTGTATCACAAATACACTCTGTTCTCTACCAATTCTATCAAGGTCACAATGTCATATGTTGGTGGTCCATGATAATGTTCCATCTGTTGTGGGGGTGGTGAATTTGAATTGGGCTTCGGATCCCAGCCCCGTGTTCTATTTTTAATAATTGGTTTCCCAATCTTTAGGTGACATCTGCAACCATCCTTGTATGAGTATTTTTATATAAGGTAGAATCAGAGAAACTATTCTATAGGAAAACACACATTGATTTGTTGATTAACATGTTGGGTCATGAGTTATGATTTGAAATGCTTATTAGTGGGTTTCATGAAAGGGAAGTATTTTATTTTTCTTGGGCTAAGGGAGGCAGGAGACAGTTTAATTTTTTGTTAAGAATATGATTTATTAAAGATGGCGTGCTACGCTTGAGAGTATGGATGGGGTAGAACTTTATTTTCTTGGAATAAAGAGTATTGCACTGAAGGATTTTCTTTTGTTAGAATTGTATATAATTTAGCACTGTTCATTCTCCATGGGATCAAAGGCAATAGCTAGAACTTAATCTGGCAGTGAATTATTATTGACGCGTCTACCCAAAAGTTCAGGTGGCGGCAATGAAAAAGGAAACTCCAGTTAGTGAACATTTATATTAATATTTATCTGTGTAACAGGTGAGAGAGCTCTAGTTAAGAAGGGATTCTTGGGCTAAGATACTTCTGTGAAAATAGGATTTCCTGGCTAACTTATATAGTCAAAGTAGAGCATTAAAATCATATTGAGTAAAGTCAGAATAAAATTCTAAACATAGATAATGCTAATATATTTTGGACTATAGATAATACAAATATAGACTTTAAATTTTTTTTAAGGCATTTAAAAGTTTCACCCGTGTTTTCTTTTTTACACCAAATATTACTAAACGTTCAGGTTGTACACCTATGTACTAAATACGATAATGGGTTAGGGATAAATAACCTTGAATTTAGAGGAAGTGTACCTGAATTTTCATGTAAAAAGAGTAGGAAATCATTATGGAAAATCCATCCTCATTACAGTTGATTGGGATCGAATCATGATCTCATCATCAGCAGTTTGGTCTATTGTGAGAGTGATACCTTAAGTCACGTCCAAGATCCGTCAATTACCTGTGACTGCGGCTGGAGTCGTGCGGCTTTGGCCGCAACATACCATAACACTAGCCGCATGTAACAGCGGAATAGTGTGTTTTCCAAGATGTGACTCCAGCTGCAGTCGCAGTTGATTTTGGGATGAATTAAAGTACAATACATTCATGACCTAAGTTTACTTGCATGACAGCTCAAAATATTACTTGAAATAATTTCTGATCCATACCTACGCCAACAGCTAACATCTATCACTTTGGATAGCTGTAATGAAAATGTATGGTAATATATGAATGTGATTAGTTAACCTCAGTAATTTAAGCCATATTTATATTTATTTGAGGTACGGCACAAAGCTTGTATATCGTTTTATTTCACTTAAAAAAATATTATTCACATCACTTTCACAAAAGCTCTAACATATCTTCAAAATTGTGACCAAAGAATTTAAACCATGTGGTTAAACTTGATGGAAACAAGTTATTTACAATGATGCACCCATGCAGTGGAACGAATATTTTATTCAGTTAAATATTTTGAAATACAATAAAATAATCATAAAATAATTTACTATATATACAAAAAATTACAGTTATTTTCATTTTTTCATGTAAATACGATGCCTGTATTAAAAGGTATTAATGTATGCACTATATTACACATCATAGATAACATTCCAAAACTGAGGATAAGTACTTTTAATTATGTTTAAAATATTGTTTCGGATTGGGTAAAAAGAAACGATTAAAAGTTATGAAACAGTTTGATAAAACTTAAGTTTAAGTTCAGTACCTTCTTGAATATCTTAAGGGATGAAGAAGAGGACAACAAAATCATTTTTATATGGTTGTATATCAGAAGGAATATACAAAAGATGAACATATATTTGCGGCATACGACGAGGAAGGATGCTATAATATTTTAATCAATAGACATATTTTAAGTGATGAGACCAAGTTCTGGGAATATTTTAGACTGTGTGTTAACCAGTTCAATCATCTCTTACCACATCCGTGCGAGTGTAAAACTCAACGCCAGCTCACCCACAGTGTACTAAGGCACGTGTTCTCAAACCAAATTAAAGGCAAGAAAGAAAAGTTCAATGTTTATACCTTTGTTTCAGACTTGAGGAAAATAACTTTTAATAAACAAAATCTAAATTCCTGAATATTTAATTGTCTTGATTGGTGTGAAATTATTTATTTTCAGGTCTATTGGTGTACTTAGTAGTACAACAGGATTAAAACATGTCATATGATTAAATGTATATGCTCAAGATAAGAAACTAATGTCTATTGTATTCATAAATTGAAAAGGGTCATTTCTATAGTAATACAATGTCCACGTTTAGTTAATTATTTTTATGAAATATAGTTTTTTTAATAATGTGCTGTATTTCAATAACAATTTATGTAATTTTTGTTCTTCTTTTTATTGTAATGTAATATTTGTGATGAAAAATAATGTAGAATTAATAACAATTATAAGTATGTAGTTCCATCTAAATGCTGTGTTTCCTTTTTATGTTCGTACACAAAAATAATTAAAATTAATTTAAATTAATTAGGGGGTTGGAGACCTAGTTGTGCTGTTGCGCCCTTAAACACTAATTCTACTAATTTAAATAAATAGGAATAAGGAGGACCACTTAAAGAATATGTTTATGCATTTTCGTGGTGTAAGAATGAAAGAAACATAGCGATAAAGTTTGGTTAAAAAAATATTTCACCTTCTTCTTTAATGCAATCAAGTGAAGTGTGAGTATAAAAATCTAGACGATGTATCCACTGGCGTGAACTCCACTAAGTTTTAAATGTGTGTTACTGCATAATAAGTTATTAGTGTATGAATCATGCAAATATTTTGTTTATAATTCAAAATTTACTACTATTTGGGTTTTTATTTTTTGCTCGTGGTGAAGCTTATTTGACCAAAACTTATTTCTAATGAGTAGCACTAATGGAAAACTAACATGTGTATTAGTTTAAATAGTTAGTTATATTGCTAAACTTTATAGGGTTTGTCAACTTGATATAAACTTGGCTTCAAACCAAACTATGCGCTTTATGTTTACTCAGCAACAATAACTTAGCACTTGTAGTTCTATTTCGTTTTGTTGTTAGTTCTGTATCATTATGGTGGCCAAATCTAAGTTGATGACAACTAATTATGTGATATAGCTAAACAAACTAAATATTTAATAAGCAGTGATCAACTGACATGTCACCCTCCTCGGTAGCCACTTGGTAAAAGGCATCACACTCACAGTAGACTGGCTGCTGATGACAGGTAGTTCGAAGTTCAATTTCGGTCGGATGCACTGAGAGCAGTTTTCCCTAAATTATTTTCAAATTTCACGCCACCCAAATGTGGGTGCACTTCTTCCAAACTAAACCTTACTCACCACTATCACATTACTGTAATTAGTAGATAGGCATATAGCCTGAATGGGTAGTAAGATGTGGTGCTAAAAACACCTGACGTGTTAATGGTGCGCACCTAAAGCATTGTTTTGGACTTTAACTTAACAATAAATACAGCACTAACTACTTTTCTGACTAAATGATCAGCACTAACGTAGCACTGATTGTTTTAGGTTTTTATCGCTAGTGCTGGACCTTGAGATAGTGGGCGGGGCCAGGTTGACGTCAACTGAGCCCCGTCCAATAATTTTGGCTAATAAATTCCACAAAAATATAGCACTAATGATTTATTTTTTTGTTTACCGAGCAGCACTAACGATTGCCTTGAGTTTTGGTTGCTAGTNCCTCTCCCCTTTCCAATGATTTTGGCTTATAGCTTCCACAAAAATGTAGCACTAACGAAACTTTTGTGTTCAATGACCAGCACTAACATAGCACTAACGATTGCTCTGGGTTTTGTCGTTAGGGCCGCAACATAAGATGGTGAGCGAGGCCAGGTTGATGTCAACTTAGCCCTGCCCAATGATTTTGGCTTATAGCTTCCACAAAAATGTAGCACTAACGGTTACACTATATCTGGTCGTTAGTGCTTTCATGGGCAGGGGGCTAGTTTAGCACCTCAAACAAGCCGAGGAAGCTAATGACTTATTGTGCTTTATATATCAACAGTTATTTTTTAGGCTCAGCAAGAGAAATAGCTTGAAAGATTTAAAGGACAGAGATATATTATACTCTACTATCTTTTGGAGCATAGAAATGGGGGAGGAAGTAGCTTGCCAAGGTCAACTATTTATGAGCATCAGCCTGTCTGTTGTTAGCAACCCATAATTAGGGATTACAGGGGTGTTAAACAAAAAACCATTTAAAGGTTGTCAAACATAAAGAACATTAATGGGGCTTTAAACATAGAGAAGTTTCAAGGGGTTTCATTCCAAAATATATTCAAGGGGTTTAAAACTTAGATAATCTTTAAGGGGTTTTAGACCTTATAACATTTATGGTGTTTCAATCCTAGAGAACATTTAGGGGCTTTAATAACATTAGAATATCCAAGGGGTTTCAAACGTAGATAACCTTTAAGGGGTTTTTGGCCTAAAGAATATTAAAGGTGTTTCAAACCTAGATAGACTTTAAGAGGTGTTTAAATAGAGATCATTTAAGAAGGTTTTTTTTTTCATTTTTCCAATAGGTATTTAAACATAAAACACCATTTTCAAACGAGATTAACTAATAAATATAATATATTAAAATTAATTATTTGCTTTGTACTTTTCACTATTTTTCCAAAATTTAGCTATTTGTTTCAATATAAAATGCTATTCACACACCCCTATTTATATTATTTTTTATGATATATAATTTGTATTATATTTAATAATGTCAAAGATTTTACAAATTTTACCGTATTAGTGTAAAACAATATCTATTTTTAAACTAGAATTAATCTAAAGCATCAATTTTATAATTTCCCATTCCCGTCCATCCCTAGTAATTAATTTTAATATGTTTTGCATGTAATTTTTTCATTTATTTCTAAGGTGTGTTTTACAATCTAATTAACTTCCTAAATCTATTTACTGTCAATCACCTTTAATTATTCCTTCAATTAAGTGCAATTGTATTAATTTTTGTCACAACTTTTTATCAAATTTTGGTGTAACTGTCATTCATGTGATTTGTTTATTTATCATGTATGATGAGTCCTTGACTATTTCATATTCTAATTGTTAATTTTTTAATATACTAGGACTATGTCAATCCTGATAGTATAACCATTTTTCTCTTTAACATTTTTGAGTATATTTAAGTTAATCGATTTTTCCTGACTTAAGGTTTCTATCCTTAGCAAATATTGTTTATCTTCTTCAATTCATATTTCTTTATTTTATACCAAAATAAATAAAAAAAATCTGTTTCTATTTCTTCTTATAATAAATTATTTCATTGACTAGAACTTAAACAATCATTCAACTGTTTTATAAGTATGTTCCCTGCAAATCTCATCTTATATTTCTCCTTACTAATAGTGAAAATGAATATAACTAAAATTGGTGAAACAATGTTGAATGTTTGATCTCGACCTAAAATAATTAGGGATGTACGAGAACCATTTTTTCAATTCAAGACGATCTCGAGACAGGAATATAAAACAGTATCAAGACATGAAAATAATACAAGAGAACATCCTTTAAAAGTATAAAAATGAAAATTATGTTTATCAAAGTAAATATAGAGATCCTCTTTGACATTTAAACTGGCGCGTGCTTTAGATTGTCTAGTTCATTCAAATACTCGAGATATATAACTCTTGCACATTTTAAATGAAGTAATAAAATAGTAATAGGTAGTTACAATGAACACCATTTATTATTTAATTTCGTAGTGTAACAACCTATATTGTTAAAGTTTGATAGTGAAAAACAATATTTGTAACCAAAACATTTCTTAATAAAAGCGGTTTTTGGGGGGAAATCTTTGGATTATCATGGTATTATTATAAATAGTTAGTTCCTGGTTTGGTTTTTTATTTTCTCAAATTTTCAAGATTCATTTTTTAACTTTCGATATGAGATTGAGCTATATTTTTTCTTGATTTTTCAAGATATTTTCGAGTCTCGCACATACCTAAAAATAATTGTATCCGACTCTGCTGCAAATATTATGTTAGAATTTTTATTGTATACCTTATTATATTTTTTATTTTTTAGATCACTGCAAGTAAGAACTTGATAGTCACTAAACATTACATATAAAATAATTTAAATTTTAGGTTGTAACTTTGAATTAATATTTCATATCCTGAATACAAATTTATAAATCCTATGTTACAAATACAACAAATATGGCTTTTAAAGCAACCTAATGTCCTTACACTGGTTAAGTAATAATGTATTTTAATCTTGGTGGTATCTTAAAATGTAATATTCAAATTATAAGTTGCTTAGAATTAGGGTATAATATATTTCCAAATTGCAAAACATTCACACACTTATGTCTGTAAAACTATTATTTCAGATATGCTCTGTTGATTGTGGATAGTGCGACATCTCTATATCGAACAGACTACTCTGGCCGAGGAGAGTTGGCCGCCAGACAGATGCACTTAGCTAGGTTTCTACGCATGCTGCTACGTCTAGCAGATGAGGTAGACAATTAATTTATAGTTAAGCTGATGTCACACTCTGTATTATGTATTTTTAATTGGTGACCTGGCGGTCTAGGGGTAAGGTGTCAGACTTCTGTGCTGGCGGCCAGGGTTCAATCCTCGGTCGCGGAAAAGATTTATCTGATTACCAAACCCTTCCTTCACTTCTGACAAGACATCTTGTGAATGTGGGAATTATCAGGCCTCCACCGTGGTTCGGATTCCACGTTAAACTGTAAGTCCTTCATTTCATCTCACAATCACCCTACCATTACACATTAGCGTAAAGTGCGTATAACCCGAACGGGTAGTAAGACGCGGTGCTAATAATAATAATAATATTTTTAACTACGGTTTATTGACACTTGGACCTCCTGATTATATTATAGCCTCATTTATTTTGTAACACACCATGCTGGCCAACACGTTCCTAACTTGTTGGGGATGTTGGCAAACATGTTGGTGTTGGGAGAGTCGGTCAGAGCCAACAAGTTGTGTTTAATTATTTGTTGGAGATAAAAAAAAGACCAACACAACACGTTGGCTGAGTTGGGAGGTTTTGCATATGCGCTATCGAGTCAAGTCAGTGTATAGCCTTGGCGATGCATGTGTTTTGTTTTCAGATTAGTTTTAACTTAACATCGGATTAATTCTTCCAGAAAATTTATCCATCTGGTCTGGATTTACAAAAGAGTAAAGGGACATCAATTTCAAATAAGACTTATATACCAAATTTAACGTAGCCTTTTCAACCAATTTAATTCAACCTTTTCAACTCATTTATATCGCACCAATATTCAACACACTTGATTTGACAAGCAGATGTTAACGTATTCTTAACCTTCATTGTTTTTAATAACTTTTACACTTTCATTTTTATGTTAATTCACATGTGTTTGTATTGTATATTTTAATATGTTGTACAGTGTTATTTTTTCTATTAATTCTTTTACATGAAAATATGAGTCGATGAAGTATTTTTACACTTTTAGATATATGTTAAAAATGGTTTTTAGATTAAATTTGTAAAGTGTCTTTCAGTATTATACTACTTCTTGAATTATTCATACTTAAAACTACATAACTTTGTATAAAAATTTCTTTTAATTTATAAGAAAACATCAAGGTCATACTTAACATCTGCAAGATTACACTTCCTGTCAACACAATAAATGAAGAGATGGCAACTAATACGTCATTATCCATGGCTAGAAATATGTAGACTGATTAAAAACTATCGGAGGAACCAGGATGTTTGTCCAACAAATTGGTGAAAATAAACGCAGCTTACTTGTCCTGATGTTTTGTCTCTCAACATGTTGGGTCCAACTTGTTAAATAATTAATGAAGCTTATGAATATCTCACATACATGTTTTTCCAGTTTGAATATCTGATTGAAGCACAAACTAATTGCAAACTTTAAAAATCCTCATTTAGCCTGAATTCTATAGTTAATTTTGCTATAAATTATTTGTGTAAAACTTTAATATAAATCAAAGAAATATATGTATTATAATTCTAATTTAAAACATATAAGTTGTTTTTGGGGTACCCTAAAAAAGCAGTGATGTATCTTACTAGGTTAAAACCTTACAATCACCTTGATTGAATGTTGTAACGAGCTTAGGTTGATTGGTATATTGTAGTTTGGTGTGGCTGTGGTAATTACAAACCAGGTGGTGGCCCAGGTGGATGGAGCTGCACTTTTCTCTGCTGACCCTAAGAAACCTATTGGGGGAAATATCATTGCTCATGCTTCCACTACCAGGTAAGTGACTCAATTATAATTTTAAACTATTTAATGTAGGGATAGACGAGAATGACATTTTTATATTGGAACGGGTATGAGATGGGAAATAATAAAAATGATGCTTTAGAATAATTCTAGATTAAAAATATATATTGTTTTTAAACTAATAAGGTAATACTTGTAAAAGCTTTGACAATCATTATTAAATATACAGGGTGTCTACTGGGTCACGAAAAAGTCACAAATTGCAAAAAAGTTCACAATAGTCACGAATTTTTAATATTTTGGTCATAAAGTCATGAACATAATTTTAGTTTGAATTTCTCGCACATCGTAACAACGCGAATGCTTCAAAGATAGCGCTATCCACTACACGTGATGGTACGCGCCAGTCGGAAGTTGCCTGATTGTTTTGTTTGTGATTCCAACGACAAGGTTAACGTTCGCCATCTTGTATTAAATTTTAATGTGGCGTGCTACTTGTCTCATGGGGTGTGAGAGTGCATTAGGCAGTGTGTGTGTCCACAAATAATGGTTTTCGAGTGAATGAATTGGAATTCAGGTTTTGTAGATGATACAGGAAAATACTAGGACATTTTCTACACAAAATGTGCGTTCATCTGTGTTGTGGATCTGGATCAAGATGTTGGCGGCAATTATCAATTTTTTACGCTTTCAGTGATCCGACTGCAATTTAGAAGGCGATGTAAAATGTATATTATAATTTCAAATTAAAGTTGGCAGCAAATAGCAATCGTTTTTGCAGTGAAATATGGCGTATCTTTTATAAAATATAAAATAATACTGTTAATGTTAATATTTGATCCTTGACGTAATTCATTTAATTTTAAAGACCATTCATTCAAAACAGTTGAAATTTACCAATTTTTAAAATGATTTTTGTTGTCTAATGGGCACATAAAATATTAGGCCTACATTATTTTTTAATCGTGTGTTGTGAAAAAATCTAAAATTTTTTGGGGGGCATTCATAGATTTTATGTGTGAAGTTTAGGCTAATCTGTTAAAAGATGCCTGGTAAATGTTCGTTCAAAGAGTTTTGGCTGACTGTTGAAGAAAATAAACACTCAAAGTGGTTGCGCCCTGTTGAAGATGACCAGTATAAGGCTTATTGTACATTTTGTAAATCGAAATTTGATATATAAGCCACAGTGGGTTGAATGGAGTGAAAATTCATGGAAAAGCTAAGAAGCATTTGGAACTTACCTCTACCCTACTCCAAGGTAAGCAAAAAACGCTCAGCTTTATATCTTCTGAAAAAGTTGGATGTAAACAGCCAGAATCGGCAATAGAATTATTAACTTCCACAAGTAGGCCTACTTCTGAAAATGATGTATATTTTGTTGCATCTTCGTCTACTTTAGTTGTTTCATCTTCCTCGTCTCTTGGAGGACCTTTAAGTAAATTTTGTGTTAAATTATGATACCTTGAAAGCAGAAATTCTGTGGTCTATGAATAAAGTTATGACTCATACTTCTGACAGAGGTTCATGTATTTTCAGTGATCTCTTCTCAATCATGTTTCCTGACAGTGTAATGGCACAGAAGTTCAAAATGCAAAAAGACAAACTTGGCTATTTGACAACCTTTGGTCTTGGCCCCTTCTTCCAAGAAAAACTCTTGGCAGAGTTAAAGAAGATTGCATTTTTTTTGCAGTTTCACTTGACGAAAGTCTCAATAGAATTGCCCAAAAAGGACAAATGGGCATCATTGTCTGTTATTGGAACTCAAGTTTAAATGTGGTTTCGACCCGATACTTGAACTCTGTGTTTTTAGGTTATTCTACTGCAGCTGACCTCCTTGATTCCTTTACATCAGGTATGTCTGAATTAAGACTTCCTTTAAAGAATGTTCTACAAATTGCTG
The DNA here is from genome assembly GCA_902151425.1 of Timema shepardi. Taxonomy (NCBI): domain Eukaryota; kingdom Metazoa; phylum Arthropoda; class Insecta; order Phasmatodea; family Timematidae; genus Timema; species Timema shepardi. The sequence goes on from CABFVX010001778.1 coordinate 71,384, forward strand.
TTGATGGACCTAATGTAAATTTAAAATTCTTTAAGGACTTCAATCAAATGCTGGGAAAAAATTTAGATAACTCTGAAGACAAGAAACCTATTAATGTCGGAACATGCTCTCTTCATACAGTTTATGGGGCTTATAAGACAGCTCATAATAAATGTGAATGGCAAAATCATAATTTTCCACGTTTGTTGTATTATCTGTATAAAGATTTTCCATCTCGAAGATCTGATTACATCCTCTCAAGTGGATCAGACCTCTTTCTACTTAAAATGTGTTCCATCAGATGGGTGGAAAACTCAAAAGTAATTGAAAGAGCCTTGAAAATGATTCCGCATTTAAAGAAATATGTGGCTTTTGTGTGTTCCAAACCACATGAAACAAAGAATTTCGGTGTTGTACAAGACTTCCTAAAAGATAAACTTCTCGAACCAAAACTCTTTTTCTTACAGTCAGTAGTAGAAGTGGAACCATATCTTAAAATATTTCAAAATGACAATCCAATGTTGCCCTTTGTAACATGCCGAACTTTATTTGATGGCACGTAGCATTGCTGCTCACGTCCTTAAGGCAAAGGTTATAAGCACTGTGAAAATCTCAGGACATCTCTTGGCAATTTATGTCAAAAATAAAAATCTATTGAGCTTTTCGGACATATACATAGGCTTTGGTGCGAAGAAATTTTGTAAAAATGTGAAAGAACTTGATGTACAACTCTTTAGAAAAGATTGCAGTCACTTCTTAGTAGAAATGTTTCAAAAACTGACTGGGCCTAGGTCTCCATTACGAAAGTGCATGGTGAAAGGTGCTTCATGCCTTTCACCAGCAGTAATAGACTAGTGGCACGCTTAAGAGTACAACGGGTTAGCATAGCACTCGAACAACTCACTTCAAACAACCACATTGCATACATTGAAGCTGAACATATAAGAAAAAACTACCTTGAAATCTGTGAGCAGTCTTCTGTTCAAGAAGAGCTAAAGACATTTGATTTCAATGAAACCAGACTAAGATTCTTTTCTCTTCAACATCTTCATTAATGCAAAAGCTTGCAAGGCATTGCTGTCATTTTGCACAATGATATTTACAATGTTCCATGGAAACAGTGCTATTGAAAGAGATTTTTCAGTAAACAAGGAATCTTTGGTTGAAAATATGAAAGAGCATTCTCTAATCTCCCAACGCAGCATATACTCAATGGTTCAGTCAGTAGGTGGCATAACGAATGTGGAATTTACAAGTGGGATGTTGCATGCAGCTAGGCGAGCAAGTTCTAAAAGAAGGGAAGCAATTGAAGAAATGAAGAAGAAAGAAAGCGAAGAAGCTAAAAGATCAAAAACAACATTAGAAACTGTAAATAAACTCGAAGAAAAGAAAAGAAAACTTCTCCAACAGGCTGAAGAAGAGGCTTCAAGCACTTCAAACTGAAACCGACTTGGAGAAGAAACGACTGAGGCTGATGTAAATCCTGTATGTTGTGATTTTGTGTATAAACTAAATATTAGGTGACAATTTTGAATAATATTAGATTTTTATGTTTGTTGAGAGACTTCAGCTTCTGGGAGATTCAAACATCTTTAATTACAAGTAAGTTTTCTTGTTGGTATGATTATAGTAATAGTTTTTACTTGCGTTTATTATTATAATATCTAGGCCTGATGTACAATATAATGTTCGACCGTTTACCAAAGGATTTTTTTTTTGCACTGCGTCTTACTGCCTGTTTGAGCCATACGCCCCCGAAGGTATTTTGTGGTCAAAAAGTCACGAATTTTTGTTCCTCTAACTGAGTCGACACCCTGATATAATACAAATAATATGCTATCATAAAAACTTAATATAGATAAGGGATGTAAGAATAACATTTTTTATTGAAACAAATAGCAGCATTTTGAACAGATTAAATAATATAAATTAAATAATTAATTTCAATACATTATTTTTATTAGTGAGGCGTTGACATGGGAAAGGTAGTAAATGCCAAAAATTCGTGTTTTCATGTTTTGCATGTAAAAGATATTAAGTGCCAACACCAATAGCACAGAAAAAGTAGTTAGTCCATAGAAAATACAGAACAGGTTCAAAACGTAGCTGCTAGATGCTTCCTGTGTCAACAAGTGCCTGGCAGTTGGCACAAAGAAGGTAGTAACTCCCTTATGCCGTCCATAAGGTTTCTGGATTTCTTGCTAACAAGTGATAGTGTTTGTTTGTGTTATTATTCGGTGTTTCTACAAGTCAGCTTGCCTCCAAAAGCTTGTCCTTTTAAAATGGTAAGTTTGTTTGATTTTTATTTTATTGTTGTGGGTATATTAAAACTTACAAAACCTTTTTAAACAAAATCTAATATAACCAAACTTTTTTTTCCATGTTATATGTAAGTGTCGCTACAAGTGTTGGGATTTCACTCAACAGCAAATAAGCCAAATAAGCAAACTTCATGCCGATTTTTGGAAACAAACGTCTGACGTGCAAGGTACGTTTCTGATGGGTCCGATTAACATTGTCAACATTCAGAGAAGGAGACTTGGAAAATATAATGATCCCGCTTCAAGTTACTTATTGTTACGTATTGTTTACCCTCCTCTGACAGTGGTCATGTAATAAGTATGCAGCTGATCATTCAAAGACATATTAAGGTTACCAGACAAATGTGTTTATACTTTGATAGAAAAGGAGGGGTCAGTATTTTCAAAGACCACCATGGAAAAAATCCTAGATTTCACGCCCACAAGGCAAAATACACAAGAGGATAAACAGTTTATCAAGGGTCATATGTCATTTCCTACTGAAGAAAGCCATTATTCCCAGCATAAATCATCAAAACATTACCTAAACCATGATCTCAACATACACAGAATGTACCGGGCGTTCAAATTATTTTACTCTGATTGTAAAATTGATCCTAGATTTTACAGTAGAGTTAAAAAAAAAGTTCCCAAAGTTGTCATTTCATTGCCCTAGCACTGATACTTGCACAACGTGTGACATACTAAAGAATAAAACAAATTGCGTAGTTGGTTTGGGCCCAACAAGTTTGCTTTGATTTCAAAGAAAGAATTACATTTAAGAAAAGCTGAGAAAGCTATGAATGCTCTCAACTATGATAACATGATATCATGAATACCCTGAAGCACAACATGTACATTGAGCATGGACATGCAACAGGTAATTCTTACTCCTACTTTAACACATTCAAGTATGTTTTATAGCAGGCAGCTGTCATATTACAACTTGTGCATGCATCTTGGTGACACAGGGCAAAGTTTTATGTGTTTGTGGCATGAGGATATCGCTGGTCATGGTGGGAATGAGGTCGCATCTTGCATCCTTAAAGTGATTTCAACCTGCATCACTACATTTTTTTATTATACAAATATGGGGTGATACCCGCACCGGTGAAAATAATAATAGAATGGTTCTGATTTATATTATTGCAAAAAAACTATTTTGATTTTGTGGACTTGAAATTCTTGGTTTCGTGACACTCATATACGCCATGCGACGGGGAATTTTACATCATAGAGAAGAGAAAAAAAAAATGTCAAGACTATGGTTCCGGAAGAAGTAGTTGAAATGGTTCGAAGTGCTAAAGTAATAATGTAATAATAATAATGAAGGATGAGAACTTTTTCAACTTGGCTGCCGAATGCGATAAATTTTTAAACAGGGCTCCTTAAAATCAGCAGCTTCAGTTGGATTAAACTCTCAAGAATCGATTTCCCTGTAATTAAAATGAGACAGTCATTTGATGACATGAAAATGTGGAGGGAGCACCAAATCTTTAAAAAAGGACAGTCGTTCATGGCCATCACCAAATTGCACAGCTTACAATCCCTTGGAAGAAGAACTATCATTAATGAGGCTAAAAAAAAGAGGACTTATTATGGAAGTTAGATTTCCTGGATGAAAAATATGCATTTTACAGAAAAATCTGTGCATAACGTAAAACTAAAGTGAATAATATAGTTTCACACAGGACTGATTTCCTTTAAATTTCCTAGAATCAAAAAATTGACGGACAAAATTTGTCGTAATTTTTCAAATTGAATTTTTAACACATAAAGTGAGTGTATAGTTTCGATTTACAAGTATTTGTTGTAATAATGTCAGTAAAAGGTGAACGCAAGTCTTTTTTGCTTCCCCTGAAAAGTTGAATTTTTGGCACTTACTACCTTTCCCATGTCAACGGCTCAGTCTTTTGAAAATTGTGTTTTATATTTAACTACCTATTGGAAAGGTGTAAAAAAAATGAAAATATATTTTTTACAACCACCTAAAATCTTAAATGTTCTCTATTTTAACACCTTTATATCTAGATTTGAAACACCTTAAATGTTTCAGGCCTAAAAACCCCTTATATATATTTTAGATATGAAAACCCGTAAATGTTTCTTAGGTTTGTTACCCTTTAAATATTGCAATTTTCGAGCTGTTGGTTGCCTCAAGCATCTTTGAAACAACTAAGTGAGGTTTCCAAGGACCCATAGAGTCTAGTTTTCCAACAACATTAGCAACTTCTGCCACAGCGGTCAGTGTAACAGTGTAATTTACATAGCCACTGAATGAACTGACACTGCTGTGAGCTAGAAGAAAATCTTCGTCGCCATTTTGACCTGTCCGAACCTATCAGACCACCGTACACATGGGTTTTTCCTACCTATCACGAGTATCCAAGTGGAATGACCTGAAGAGAGGGGGGGNACACGTATTTAGAAAGAAAAGAAGAGGGTTGGAGGAAGAGGAAGATATTTAAAAAAAAAGAGGCACTTTGAGGCTCTCATTTGTAAAATAGGCACTAAACACCGAAATAGGCATTTATAGGCACTATAAAAGTTATCACACTATCTTCGCAATTATCGAAAATAAACTTATACCTCAAAAGCCTAATTTTCAAAGCATAGGAATAAAAAAGGCATTTAGGGCAAAATCCGCCACCTAGTGATTACTAATCCAATCTTTGGCCTATAATGGCACAATTGGTTGAGTCGATGCTGATCAGCATTTGCTTAGCAATTCTTAAAACTGATAATTTGATCTTTGCATTATGTTAATGTGCACAGGCCAGGTGTTGGAGAGTCATAATTGTTAAGCTCCTAATAGACAGTCTTGTCTTTTGTTCTGTTGCTACAAGGAGGAAAGTGGACTATTAAGAAAACCCTTAATTTTTCCATTAAGGAATGGCGTAAGGGAGGACGTGTAGTTGTGTTGGTAATAGAAAAGTCAGCAAGTGAAACAGCTTGTTTGAGTGAGAAAGAAGCAGCCGTATCGAGTATAACAGGATGTATCTTTCTAAGGCTGATAATAAGGTCAACCAACAAACAAATGTCTTGAGACATGAGAGGAAGATTCAAGGGAAGTTAAAACTAAACTTAGGTTTCAAAACCACACCATGGATTGAGGGCTTATCTTTATCAATTGATACTTATAAAATTATTTCAAAATTAATTGTATATTATATAAATTTAAATAACAACTTTTTTTGTTTTTATTCTAAAATTAATATGTTTGCCATGATATTTTATGAATAGATTATTAAATAATATTCCTATACAAACACACTCACAAATTATCAGAAAAGGAGAGTCAATTAAACTGAAACTCAATATCATCATGAACTGTTTCCAGCCTGTGACTGGGTCCATTTATTTAAATACCTCCATCTCCCTGTGGCCTTCCGCCTCTCACTTTCACACTTGCTGCTATCTGTTCTTCCCATCTCTTCCTTGGTTTACCTTGCAGTCTCTTACCTACATACTTCATTCATTTTTTGGAATCCTCTACCCTTCTATCCTCATTATGTGACCACACCATCTCATTATAGCTTCAACTATCTCATTGCGCATAACCCGAATGGGTAGTAAGACGCGGTGCTAATAATAATAATAACTATCTCATGTACCTTGTATGCCCCAACTCTTGACTGTACATCTTTATTCCTAGTATTATCTCTTCAAAAACTCCACTCCCATTTCCTCCACTTTCCTTGTTTCTCTTACATCCATAGTCCAAGCTTCTGCTGCATACGCAACTATGGGTACAAAGTATGCTCTATACAGGTTCTCTGCTGCTCCATTTGGCCTCAATAACACTACCAAGATATGTCATACTCTTTGCTTATTTTAAATCTAATCCATCCAGTTCTATCACTTTTCGCCATACTAAATTTCATTCCCCCCTCTTTCACCTCCTCATTCCATTCCATCAGCTATTCCTATACTTGCTCTTCGTTATATCCCCATACCATCAAGTCATTGGCAACCTCATTGCTTTTATTTTCTCCGTACCCAGTTACCTTGCTACTCTATTCATGATCATTTCTATCAGTAATATAAATAGTAATGGTGAGAGGGCACTCCCCTGCTTGAATTCATTTTATAATTGTAACCACTACATCCATAATTTCTTCGTCTTTACATAACTCACATTATTACACATATTCCTTACTCTTTTGATGACTCCTCTTTTTACTCCTGCCTCCTCTATTGCTTTCCAGACTTTCTTCCTATCCACACTATCAAATTTTCTCTACATGGTCCATGAATGCCATTACTAGATCTTTTCCATCAGCTGTCTAATGCCATATATTAGGGGTGTGCGAAGCTTCGAGAATCTCGAAGTCGAAGCGAATGTTAATTAACTTCGACTTCGACAAACAAAATTTACTTCGAAAAATTCGAAGCTTCGGCCAAAAAAAATATAAATTTTTTCAATTTTAACCATTCTGAGCTATTATTCTAGTAGATTATATTCATGTTTACCACACACAATTCACAATTTAAAATCATTAAAACGTTGAGTTATAGAATAATTACTAATATGTATGAGGTGCAAGATTCTAATACAAATTATTTTCATTTGTTTACTTTATGAAAGATGGGCCTTATCGATTTATAGGTTAAATATCGATTAGTTCGATATTTTTTAATATCTATGTATTGACACAAAAGGCCATGGTTATAAAACGACTAGTTGATTGTGACTGACATAATTATTATTATTCCACAATATTTCTACTGAGATTAATGACCACTTTTAATAAATGGTGATCAAACTATTTTTGTTAAAAAAAATAATGTTCCTGTAAGTATATTTTTCTTATTCTCTCTCAATAAATAACTTGTAAATTTAAAATAGTTCGTTTTGATGAAATATTGAATAACTATCGATAGTTACACAATTTCAATAATCGATTATATTCGATGCCACACGGCCTGATCGATTCACAAATTAAATACGTTCAGCTATCTTCACCGCCACATGACCTAAATTCACGTGATAAAAATAATATTTAAAAAAAATCAATATACAATTTAAAATCATATTTTTGCTTTGAATTTTGCATAATTTTTTTCAAGTGAATCTTTTTCAATATTCTGAAATGAAATGAATTTCACGTGTATTTGCTCAACTCAACAGAAAATGTTACGACGCATGCGCCAAGAGATAAATTAAAAACTGATTGAAAGTCGAAAAAATTAATTTTGAGACAGAATATAAGAAAACATATTTACCCTTTACTGATTAAATTTTGTTTCAATTTTAAATTATACTTTTTTTTAACTAAACGATTAAATGATTTATTTATATTAACCCAAAAACTTGATGGAAAATTTGACGACCTCGTGTTGGCAACATTAGACTATTTCTTATTAATTTATATAGTTTTGGTTAAGCCTACGAAAATGTCCGAAACAAAGAAAAATAAAAGTGAGATATGGTTATTTTTCACTAGAGCTTCTGATAAGAAAACTGCCCAGTGTAATATATGCCTGAAAAAATACAAGACGCCAACAGGTGACTTATTGCTATTAGAAACGTTTTTCTTTTTAAAAGAATGCATATTTTTCTGTAATACAAAATTGTTTTTTTTAGCATCGCGTCTTAATACCCGTTCGGTTTAAGACACAGACTCCGTATCCTAGGTCCGTGGTCCATACTCCGTGCTCCTGGTCCATTAGAAATTCTACTCGCGATTAGTCTCAGTATCCGTATTCACGTGACCGGTTCAACCAATGAGATAGTAAGAGACTATCCAATCAAAAAATTCGAAAGAAAATAGTTTACAGCACAGAGTCAAGCAGTCAGGAGTCTGCTGATCAAAGATAAAGAAACCAAAAACAACTTTGTTTAGAAAACTTCCATTATTTATATTAAAATATGGGTTAAGATCACAAGAAATATATTTATAACTTTGTTCTAACTATCAAACTTAAAATAATAAGTGTTTGCAATAGCCTGAAAATGCTAAACAGATGTAGGCCTACTAATATTTTGGATGGAAAATCACTTAATATCCATACTTTATCAATTACCAAAAATTAAATGACCTAGTAAATAGAGAATAAACCAAATAGGGGTGTTGAACCTACAAAAGCAAAGCTAATATTTCTGAGAACTTGGGTATTTCTCAGAAAACACTTTCCTAGAAGTCGCTCTTCCCCGGGTGTTTAGATTCTTAGAAAAATGTTTCTGAAATAGGTCTGCGTGTAGCCATCTTTTCATTTTGTATATGTTTCCCTAGCGGCGGATTCTATCACTGCTATCCTTTCTTTATTTCAAGGCGCATGCGCATATTTACTCGGCTGTGATTGGTAGTCCGTATAAACGAGTCCATAGAAAGTTAAAGTTGGGCAACTTCTGCGGAGTAAGGACTTACGGATAAGGACTCTGTGGCCAGTACTATCTAATAGCATCGATTTCTTATGGAGCACGGACTACGGACCATGGATCTATGGATACGGAGTCTGTCTGGGCCTTTATACGCTTTAAGTACTAATTACGCTAATGGATTAAGAATTGGGAAGGTTGAATTAGAGGAAGTGAACCCGCATTTGCGTGGAGGGGGAGTGTAAAACCATTTAATACATTCAAGCCTAATATTTTTATTATCTGATTAAAATATAACTTACATTTTTGATTTCAAGTTTTTAAGTTTTTAAATCCTCTATTCCAGGCACAACAAAAACACTTTCAAACCATCTAGAGACGCATCCATCTCAATTCAATGAATTTAAAAGAGCAAGTGGCAATAAAACTGGAACTACCTCAGCTCCTAAAAAAGACACACTAGTCCAGTCAACAATTCAAGGTGCCTTTCAGAAAGGTTTAATCATGCAGCCTACCAACCCAATAGCACACAAAATTACAAAGCAAATTGCAAAAATGTTGGCAATGAGTCTCTTGCCCTACGAGTTTGTTGAGGAAGAAGGCTTCATCAACTTAATGAAACATGTAGTACACTTATTAATGATTTACCCCAACTTTTTGCTTTGTCGCTTACCTCAGGTGGATGGACTCACGTGCACATGACAGTTACATAAGTCTGACGTGTCATTATTTAAAACCAGACTTTGAGTACAAGTCATTTACAATGAACACTGTGCTACTTAATGAATCACACAGAGCTGTGAACATCAGAGCTACATTGCAACAGGCTGTTTGTGAATGGGGCATTGCTTTAAATGATGATAAACTTCCAATATATTGTGTCAGCGATAATGCTACAAATGTTCGTTCTGCAGTTAATTCCCTGTTTATTTCCATTCCATGTTTTGCCCATTCCCTACAATTAGCTATCCATGATGCCAAAGCAGAATGTTCTGGGGTTTTTACGCTTTTGACAAAGGCAAAAGCAATTGTGGGACATTACAGTCGTAGTCCATCCGCCACGAGTGCCCAGATCAACAAACCCCTATATCTGGTGGAGGGAAGAGGGTTCTCGGAAATATCCTAATGTCTCCAAGTTAGCCCTCAAATACCTGGGAATACCTGCTACAAGTGTGTGCAGTGAAAGGGTCTTTTCTAGTTCAGGAAACATTGTAACTGCCAGGTGTGAAACGTTAACTCCTATTCATGTCGAGGAATTAACATTCTTTTAAAATAACTTGAAGAGAAAGTAACACTTCTAACTGCCTGTGTGGATAATTTCTTACAATGTTTGTTTTTATTTTAACTTATAAAAACTGTTTGATGTTGATATAATTTTTCTTAATTCTTAATACACGTTTTTTAAAATAAGTTATAACATAATCTGCCCTGAAGTGAATATTTTTTAAAGTTAAATTGCAAATCAAATGTAGGATAATATTATTGCACAATGTCACAGGACTGTGTAAATATTTTCTTAGCATATAACTTAACCTAATATAGTATATACCTATGTTTTTTATAAAATATAATTGTCTATTTACGTGCCCAAGTAAATGTCTTTTTAGTAGGCCTACATATTTTTTTCTAAAAAGGTTATTGTCTTATTGTGTATTACTACATAATTAGGCTAAATTGTGAGGTTTTATTAAAGTTAGATAAAATATATCAATTTAATAGCATTTGAACTAAATATAAATATATTAAGGCTAAAAACATCCAGTTTTTTTAAAAAAAATAGCTTGTTTTAAGAGCTATTATTAGTTGTTTAAATTTTATTCGAACTTCGATTCGACTTCGAGAATATTCTTGAATATTCGCTTCGAACTGAAAAAACTGGCTTCGCACACCCCTACCATATATTAAATCTATCGTTGACCAGTTCTCTCTGAACCCATGTTGCGCTTTTCCTCACTCTTTTCCAGGATCTTTTTGTACATTTTAGTTTATTGACACATCAGTGTTATGCCTCTGTAATTTTCACACCCCCTATCCCCCTTTTTGAATATTGGTAATATAATACCCTTTGTCCTAACCTTTGGCACTTCTCCTTTTACACTACCCCTATTACTCTCTACCACCACCCTAAACACATTTTTCCTGCTGAAACTAATTTTATTTAAAATGTAGTAGGGCCAATGATAAGTAAATTATATTAAAATCAACTCTAAAGTTTCAATCAAAACTTGACAAGCAAATTGACTTTTTTACATCCATTATTGTTTCCAGCCTGTGGGCTGCGTCAGTTTTTTAAGTCATAAACTTTTCCACTACCGGCTGACTAAGCCTCTTTTAACTTCATGTACCTTATAATCTATCTTAAGACTAGGACAGGCACAACATCAAGTCCCCAACCATTAATTTATCAATGTGAAAGGGTAGACCCATATTTTCATCAATGATAAATTTTTGGCCATGCTGGGAATCGAACCTGGAATTCTTACCTTGGTGAGCAGGCACTCTACTGACTGAGCTAAGGTGTAGGACCAAGTGAATTTACTATACTAAACAAAATGACATACATGAACTCTTTTTGTTCTTTAAAAACAGATTATCTTTGTAGCATTTAAAATAAAATAAACCTAATAATCAGTGATCGAGCTGATAAACTCTGCCTCTTAAAAATTTAAAACATATTTGCTTAATTTTGGGTAGAACTGATGTGTTTCTGGTTGACTATAATTTTTGAAAAGTTAATATTAGCCTGTAGGTGAATTTCAATACTACTTTGTGCAGGTTTATCTGATGTGAATAATGTTAAGACATTTTTTCTCTCTTCTTTTTAGGCTATACTTACGAAAAGGCCGAGGTGAAACTAGAATATGTAAAATTTATGATTCACCATGTCTTCCCGAGACTGAAGCCATGTTTGCAATCAGTGCAGACGGTATCAGTGATGCCAAGGAATGAAATATTCTCTAAAAGGTCTACTACAACATATTGAGTGACTGCACACTGCCTTGTGAACAATTTAAATGTCAAGAGAGTCAAAACATTGATCACGTTTTTACAATCTGTTCAGTGCTGTAAGATTATTGCTTGAGGGGAATTTAATATTTGGGTCTTTCACCATAGTATCAAAGTCTTATAAGATTTGAAGAACTTTTTATTTAAACACAATGTTTTCTCTGATGAAGAAAAGGAGTTCAAAGCATAGATTAAAATAATATCCCTTAACCTAATGAATGGTGTTAATTTATTCTTATAAAGGTGATATCTACCTCTGAATATTTTTATTTAAAATGCTAAAGCAACAATTACATTATTTTAAAACTATATTTTGAATAATCAAACTAAAATTAAGTGAAATTATTATTATTATTATTATTATTATTATTATGTGTACTCTTGCTACAGTAAATACTTTCTAAGCCAGCTGATAATTTAAGGCATGAAAAATTATAAGAGCTGGGCTAAGGTATTAATTAAAAGAAGAAAGCATATCTGGGGAAAGAGGAAAAAACACTGAAACCATTTAAAACACTTGGAAACTGTTTCTTGAAGTTTCCTGTTGCTCACGTTTGCAAATGTGGGAAACAAGAGCTACTCACATTGTTTCGCGTCTAGATTTCAATGATCAAACATTGTTTCTGCCCGAAAGAAAGAATAAGTTTTTTTTATACAATATAAAAAATACTTTCACAGGAGGTGGGACAAAGAAGACGTCAATTAGCAACTCATTGAGTTGAAATTTTTGACCTAAAAACATAAAACAGCATTATGAATGATGTAATATACTAACCTGGAAGTGCATGCAGCTGGCCTGTGAATCCCAACAAAAATTATTTTTAAAGATGTAAATGTTACTTTGACTTTGCATAAGTGATATTCAACAAATTTTTCTATCTTTGAGTGAAGACTAACGAAGCTGGAGTCTCAGACTAGCTGCATGCGCTTGTGTCTCAATTAGTGCCATTGTAAATTTTGCATAATGAACAAAAAACTTAAAAACCCGGTACAATAGCAAAACATTTAATAAGGACATATGCCTCAATCATTTTGTTACTGTTTGTTAGGGCTCCATTTAAGTAAATAATTTGTTTATTTACAAAATATCAGCCAAGAAATTTCAGCCCTTGACAGATATAAAATTGTAGTGTGGCTTAAAAATTTATAACTGGCTTTAAAAATACATTAAACAAATTACTAATGTGTGTGTGCTTTATTTTCAAATACTCCAACACCTCTAATTAATAAGTGAGTTTACCAAAAAGAGGAAAATTGTATAGCCAAATGAGAGCACAGATTTGACTCAATTCTTTGAAAATCTTGACAATCTAATAATAGCCCATCTCATTAATCAATTCTTTTTCGGGTGGCCACCTGGGAAAATATAGGAATTTGCAGATGGTCTCTGGATCATTATGTGATAGATTTGTAAATGTATTGAAAATTGCTGCTCAATACATGACAAAACTAAAATGAAACAGAAAAATCAAAAACTGGTGTGTTGTGTATGAACAAAATCATATTGGCCCTCATTACTTTTTGTCGACATAGTTTGCAAACTCGTCCAGAAATACAAACTTTATTTCTTGTAACTCATTTGAAATGAATGACAAGAAAACATTTCCTTTTTAGGAAACATGAGCAACCATCATGTTTTCAAGCAATGTTTCAAAGTCTGTGCTTAAGGATTTAAGGATCGACGTCTAACCATAGTCCAGTCAGTGTTCTATTCTCGTCTGCTGATGAAGAGGTTCGATGTAACTGAACATTACTGATGTGTTTTTTGTGTGAAATTTTGGACCAACATTTTTCTACTGCTTATTGAATCTTTATATGGCAATTTTTTCCTTTTCTTAACCCATAAAAAAAGATCACCGTAACAATGCTCTGATACACAAAAACCAATTAAATCTACTATGGTAAATATTTTCTGAAAATTGTTACAAAATTATTATTTTTCATAACCATCACAAGTCATCTATTTGAAAGCAAAGAAATTGAAAATAATTTTCAAGAACAGTGAAAAATAGAAATACAATAAAAGTCTAATACAGATTATTCAAATAGGAACTTTACCACCAAGTATGTTTAGTAACCTCTTGAGCTTAACTGTATTTCAAGGCTTAGCTGCAGGGTAAATGTAGTTTGAGAATAATACAAAATAAATTACTAGTGAATATGTATCATAAAAATAATAGCTGGTTAAATATAATTAAACACTTTTGTTTGATTGATAGATTTCGAGATTGATGCCTAGACACCATATCGTATAATAGGCCCAAAACATATTTAACATAAGATATCAACTAAAAAATTTAAAACTATGAATACATTTCTAAAGATTTTTAATCTTTGTGTCACTTCGGCCTATTTCTATAGGGCTGATAAAGTTTTTTTAATGCCTAGTCTTGAGGATTTATTGCATTTTTGTGAGTGTTATACTAGGTAGTAAAATTTTTTTGATCTTGGGGGTTTTCAAAGGGGAAAAAATTGCTTAAATTATATTGTTCAGGTTTGGTACCCGACTTATTAATTCCTATGAATATTTAAGTGTTTCTGAGATTTTTATATCTAGGCCTACATTTTCATTTAAACCATCATAATAATGTAGGTCCGAACAATAGATTGTGTGTGTTAATAGTAAAAACACTCTTTAATGTAGCTTCTAATGACAAAGATATACTTTATTGAATGCTTGTAATTTGTGAGCCCCCTCCCTCAGCTTTTATGACCTTATATAAGAAAATATTAAAATTGTTTTAATAACTTTATTAACTAAATTCTACTTTTCTTCCAACCAAAATCTTACTATAGCTTGATGTTTGCGTGTAAATGAAAGCAAGCTGTTTTGAGGTTAAGTTTAGAGTGTACCACGAATGTGAAGAATGTAAAAGCTTTTATTTTACTAGCAATTAATTTTATTCAGAAACAAACTTCTTTATTGATATTCACCAGTATAAGATAACAGATTCAAATGAAAGGCCTACGAAAACCACTCGCCTTTTGGTAATTACCAGTAGAGTTGAAACTCCTGGTTATTTCTTTCCACGCTCTCTTCTTCACAGCTACAAAAAAAACTCCATACATTCGGTTTTTTACTTTCTATAATTGTGTGAGTCTTGATTTGCTCCAATAAATATATTCACTCGTCCTCATTAAGAGGGGGTTGTTTATGTTTTTCTGCCCTTTTCATAAATATTTGGGTGTTTATGATAAGGTTTGTCAACTTTGCAATCAAAATCATCACTATAGAAGGCAATGGATGTAAAGATTTTTATTTCCCGCTGGGGTGTGGTACCTCTGTGTATGATTTTATCATCCTTCCTGAATGTTAAATAAAGCGTGTTACAGTGTGTGCAGATATAGGGAGCGGAAATAAAAGTGGAGGAGAGTTACTTGGTGGGGCTTGTGTTCCAAATAGACCCGGCCATTGGGTGGAAACTCTTTATGATGAAGATATGTTAGTGTTTATATTAAAGTTACTGTATTTATCTGAATCAAAGACTAGCTTTTCCTAAATTTGTAGCTTCAAAACCCAACTTTTACACATTTTTATAATATCAATACAATAGTGAAGGGCTGCCTTTTTTTTCTCCAGATTTTACCAGTTTTTGTGGATTTTATAGGGTTAATATGGATCACAGAATATTTGATTATTTACATGGATTTTCAGGCTTCATTTTAGGTTATCATTAAAAATAACTATCAAGTTATAGCTCGATACTGATACTCGATACCCATGGTATCGATTGGGATTGCAATAATTGATACAATATGTTAAAAATCTTGATACCACTCTTTAGTATTCAACATGGTTAACTCCTCAAATGGGTTGGAGATAGTGATGGGTATAATTGAATGATTTAATAATAGAATTGAATTTTATTTCGCTATGCTGTTTGTTAAGTGTAATTTGCTGGTGACCGACCAAGAACACCTTTCCCGAGTGAGCCACCAAACACAGATTCTGAGACCAAGTACTAGATAGTGTTGCCATGAGTTTGGAATAAGCTAATTAAAATATTCATGTTTATTTTAAGAGTGTGTGGGAAGACCCTTACATACAACAAAAGCCCAGAAGTTGATGCCCTTAAAAAACCCTACAAAAAGAGAAATAAATTAATAAATAGTGTATAACCAATCTGCCCACTAAAAATAATAAAATAGGCAGAACATTTATGTGCATATGAGAATGATATATAGATAAAACTACATCTTAGATTTACCTCATTCTTCATTGCAATGCACAACGAAGGTCATCTTCAGATTCTCAAGTGTGAATGATCGGCCAAGAGGTTTTTGTACCTGGAGAAGCCGAGCTCTACATCTACGGATGTTACTGGAGCATACATGAAGTATGGAATGTCACCCGGTGATATGTCCTCTTCAATGTCTTCTAAAGAGTCCCTTTTACTGGTGATTATGTCAGCAATTTTACACACTGTTTTGAATCCTGAATTTTTTATCAACACATTCTGAAGTTTTGCAAACACTACTTCAATATTGCCTGAAGCTTTCTTGAGGCTATCCTGTAGTGTCTTAATAAGAGCAGTAGCGTCAGACAATGACACACCTTTCTTTTCTAAGTTTTTTATGGTTACAGTCAAAATACTGAAATTAGCCTTGATGTACACCAAGTTACCCTTAATTTTGCGATCTGAGAGCATATCTTGTACAATCTTGATAGATACAGCATCTTCACTGTCAAATCTGTTCACAACTGTTTTTAAAACATGAATATGGTCACAATAATAGAAACATGCATGAAGCCATGTGCACCATCGTGTAATTATTGGCTGAGGTGGTAAGAGTACATCAGGTGCCACCATCTTGAAATCAAGTAGTCTAGATGGAGCTTTCAAGAATACTTTTTTTAATATTTGACACTAGTTGGGTCATGATTTCCACCGTTTCAACAACTTTGTGAACTGCATGAGCGACACATGTTATGTGAATCATTTTGGAATATAATGCTTTAATTACAGTTGCTGCTTTGACCATATACGGTGCAACATCACTTACAAAAAGAACATTATCGTGCTTAATACTGTCAGGCCAAAGCAGAAACATGGATTTATCAAAAACCCGCTGATTGTGGAGTGGTTGGTTTTATCAAAGATTTCTGTATTCAAGATAAATGTTTGACCAACCACATTTAGTTCAAGAGTTCCAATAACTGCGTTACCTACCTAGCAGCCTTCAACATCTATTGTCTCATCAATTGATACCCATCTTTTTTTCCTGTACACACTGCTTCGTATTTTATCTAGAGTTTTCTCATAGTACAAGCTCACATAGCTTTTATGCAGAGTAGATTCATCTTGTATAGAATTATTTGTATATCTTTCCAAAAACTTTCGAAATTTAGGATTATTTACTTTTCCGAGTGGAATATTAGCTGACAACAATACTTTGCACAACTCTTGATTAAAAGGAGATGATTTGGTTTTAGAGTTTGAAGCACTTTGGAACAGCAATGTTTGGGTTAAATTTCCTTGTTGCTGTCCATTCTAAAGCACTCTTGTGTTTCTCACGACCGATATGCTGAGTATCCGAAAACCTTTTTTTCTGCTGAAACTGTCTACTTGCACAGTTTACAAAATAATACTCTTTCGTCTGTGGAAAAAATACTCTCACCAAACTCGTTAACTAACTGTTGTAAATGGTAGGATTGAGATGGTTTTCGTTTCGGCATCCTGCTCACTTGGAAATACATACAGGCTTAACATGAAACTATTGGGGTTTGCGCAATGGCAAAAAAACATGTACACATGCGCGGACCAGTTCAAGGACAAATGAACGTTGTCACTGCTAGGGGAGTATCCCTCCCTCTCCTTTTTTTCCACCCCTGCCTGTGCAGCCGAGTTTCATGTTGAAACTCACCAGCAGTAGTAAGTCAACTAGCTTGAGATATACAATTTAAACTGACACTAATCTACTCAACTAACAGCCACATTCTAAACAATTGTGACTGTACCAATGAGATAAAAAAAAGCCTTATATTCCTTAAATTCAAAGCTAGCCAATTATCCAGCACTGGGGTTTTTCCATTGAAACATAAACAAAATAAGAATCTAAAAATATATGTACTTTTCCTTCCTAATTTCTTTCGTATTTAGTACTGCTCTGTCAGAAAACATTAGGCTAAGTTCCCTGTTTTATGTCTGGCCGTACTAATAATTACAGGAGAAAATTAATGCTTTAAGTAAATTCAAATAATGGATTTGTGAAAATGTGCATTACCCTTTGCAAGTTACTATTTTTATGTAATGATTCTAAAGATGATATAAAATGCACTTTGAGAGTAAAACCAGTGTAAAAATGCCATAAACTGTCAAAACCCCTAAAAATGCAAAAATATGCACAATAAAAGTAATGTTTTCGATATCAGAGTGTCATAAAATGTGTTTATATACAAGTTAGCATTGCAATTGACTTCACAGAAAAAAGATGCAATGTAATCAACTTCCGGGCCCTGCATATAACTTTCTGTAAAGTTTATGTAATGTATTGTTTCCTTTGTGTCAACAGGTAATTTAAGATATAATCATTGTATGTGTTTACTGTTTATTTTATGTAATTTGTTTACTTCGCTAGGATCTTGTATAGAGTCATCTACATAAATGTAAAATGAACAAACTGTTAGAAAGAGGATTAATAGGAGACTCATAGTCATAATTATCATTAAAGCAAAATAATAATACTTCACAAGTTCGAAGGCTCTATTCGACCTTTGGCTTTCTCTTTCCTTCTTATATCAGCTGTTTGCCACTTTCATTTTCAGAGATGCTCAGGCTTTTTATTTGGAGGCTAATATGAAATATCATGATTCCTACTATTACGCATTACAGTACTTAAAAAATAAATCAAGAAACAAGCAACAACAATATCTAAGTGACCATTATCTACCTTTAGCTAGGCTGCCAGTCTAGTTTATGCTTTACTCATTTCTACTAAAGAAGCGAACTAAAGTTCCCTGAAAATTTAATAATAATTATGTTTTTAAGTGTGAACTTTTAAGACCTACAGTTTTCTGGTAAGTGTGTAGGCCTTGCCCTTATATCCTCTTTTCAATGTTTAATTTAATACAATATAAACTGTGTTAGATATTCCATATATGTAAGTATCATCATTATTACAAAGGCCTATAGGGCTCAACATTGGCTGTTTAAAACACTCGGTTGAAAGTAACGAGATGCAAAAGAATGGTTTACATCATGTTCGTAAAAGAGGTTATAAACCCACTATCTTTTGACATAAAAACTAAACACATCAAGTGACACTAGTTCTTTACACATCCTAATTTATTGGTTCAGAATATTAATTATTAATTCATTATACAAAAAAAATATGAAATTAGTTACCAGTAGTTAAAATAGTAAATACCTAGAGACCCTAATTTGTGGTAAATAAAACCACTGGATTTTGTAAAATAAAAGTGTAAGACCCTGATTTTTGATATAAAAAGTCTTTAGGGGTAGAGGTTTTTTCCAAGATAATGGTAATAAATTAATTCAAATCACTTAAAAAGTACTTGCACTGAATTATTTTAAAATACAAACATGTTCATACCTTTATTAAACATACTTCACGTCAATTACCAAAGTACAAAGACAACGTCGTTTCCAAATTTTCAATTTTCAACTTAGTGCGCCTATCTGACATAATGTTGGAATATGCCAAAAATTTGCTTTCACTGTCAACATTAAACACTGCTTTTATGCTGTTGATGGCAAACTCTTCGTGGTCTTCTTTCAGTCCACACAATATGCCCAAAATGTCAACTCTTTTTACTATTGCTTAGCAAAGCTCTCAATTGTGTCTGAAATGCAGAGTATCCTCTTTGAAAATTAATTTCAGAGCAGGATTTTAAAAATTGTATTTTTCGAGCTGATTGGAAGAGATCAGAATTTACGTGTTTTGTCCCAATCGAGCAAGCGTCAAAAAGAATACCAATGTTTTAAAAGGGTCTGATTGAGAGAGTGAATTCAGCTTTATAAGGCACTGCCACCCTAGGATTGAAACTGACTATTAACATTTCCTTGTTTTAGAGTTGGAAGAATTTTCAATTTTTCCAGTGTTTTTCTTCCGTAGTTCATGTCAGAAATCAGTTTAAAATTACTTTGTAGCTCTGTCACTTTACCATACAGCTTATGACTAAAGGCATAGGTAGAACCTTAGAGTATAGTAATTAATTCCATCAATTCAGAACAGTGTTCAATTAAAAATGTTGCTTGACATTCAATCAACATTAGGGTCACTTTATCATTTGACATATCCTGAAAGTACTTAAGTGCTGCTGTCACCTCCAATGTGGAAAAATATTCCACTAGATTCACCAAATATTCACATAGGTAAACCACTTAACAAAATCAAGAGCTCCATCATGTTAAAACGCGGTTTGGAAATAGCTTAGCAGACTTGTCACCTTTACTGAATTTTTCATTCAGAAATGCTGCCTTTGCTTCAGCTACACACTCATTCAGCTCTGGCAGCTCTACTGACCAATAATTTTGAACTAAATTAAGTTTGTGGTCCCAGCACTGTATATGCAGAAAATCATCGCATAGGATAACTTTCAAAGAAGTCATACATTTCGTCATATAATGTGCACCTGCTGAAGCGTCCTGCAAAACTTTAACTGAACCAACAAACAAGCTTTGCTTCAAATCAGCACGTAATATTTTCAACAAAAACACACTGTCCTTTTCTATCGGTTGACTCATCACAAAGAATTGTAACTTCCTGAATTTTTACATTGTTCTTGATACTATCCTCTTGACTTTGGTTAACTTCTGAGATCCAAAAACTACTTATAGTTTCTGCCTAAGGAAGTGTTGGTTGACAAAGTTTGTATAAACTAATTTACTAGGCTATTTCTCTAGTTGTACTTAAAGATAAACATCTTAAAAACAACCCAAATCAAACATTTCTAACTCATCTATTTTTTTGTGACAAATTAGTAATAATCAAAAGTGTGAGAAATAAACACTATTTTGTCATTAGGAAAATAAAATTGGAAAATAATAGGCCCTTATTTTCTTCTGATTTTTAAATAATAAAAGAAATTTTTAAAAATCTTCAAAATGGTTACCTTTCAAATATTTATCTATTCAACATCACATAAAAGGATGATCTAGTTTTTCAATGGGAATGTTGGCTTCCATAAATGTTTTCGTGGTATTCATAATGAATTCTTTTCTGTCTTCTTTTGAGTTTTTAGACTTTATTTGAGAATTTAAAAGTGTTGCTTGTTTTGATGATTCAGAAATATTACTTTTTTTCTGTTTATGAAAAGCCCTATTAATGTGCTTCAAACACGTGTCTTTTATGAACCAGACACCGCACGTGTTACGCATAGTTATTTTTTTAACTTTATCAAATATAGAAAATCCTTCTTTTCCAAACTTACGCTCTCTTTCAAAAATACTTGAAACTTTAGGCATGTTTAAATATTAGATAAATAGAGGAAAGGTTAAAATCAAAATAATCTTACTAAATCAGTGTTAATATCTAATGGCCTTGATGGTAGTGACGTCATCAGGATGCCAAAGATATGAGAGTAGAGAGATCTCACTCTAGCTTAGCGTTTTTTTGCTTCTAATTCTTTAAATACTTACCTTGGGTGCCCAATATGGCCGTTGTAGTATCCAGTTTTAACATTTTTTAAAGCAAGTCTTTGGTTGAGGGAAATAAATTGTCTTTTGAAAGAAAATTATATTGGTTCAATTGGTACTATTTTTATTTTTTGTTCAAGTCTTAGAATGGCTTCTGATATCAGCAATGTTTTATTATTTATTCGTGTTTGAATAGAAAGAAATAACCATAATTTTGTTTTATTTTGCGTGAATATTTTCACTCAAAAATACCACAATGATGTTTAATTATGTTCCTATGGTAATTTTAATGTGCTAAGTAAAAGTTCATCAAAACAAAACTCGCGAAATATCGGTGTCCCTATAGATACCATAAGCCTAAAACAAACCAGCATGTGAACGAAGGCATCTCAAACGGAACTGAATACCATATGACTGACGTCTTATATTACTGCCAACTTAGGAAATTGAGCCGTGCACTCTTATTAGAGTGCATACTCTTAAGAGAAACTTATAATTTAATTACTTTACATTTTTGTCTTGTGAACATTTGTGTTATGTTTATTATGTACATAATAAAAATGACAAAAATTTAACATGAATGTCTATTACAAGTGTCAACAATTTTATTGGTGCAGCTATATAAAAATTTAAGAACAAATATTTTATGAATCTAAGATGAAAGTGAAGAATATTCAAAGTATAGTAAAAGTGTTAGAAGTTTCACACACTACTGCTATGGTACATAGTTTTAGACATTTTAACTTTTAACCAACATCAGCGATACATTGGCCCAGTGGAGGCAGTCCAAGGAACCCAGCTAGCTGTGTCAGAACCACTCCTGCTCACAAGGCCCACACCAGCCGAGTTGTTATGAGGATATAAGCTAGAAGGTTGTCCAAACAGGGTACCAAACCCAGGCTGCTGGGGCAGTGTTCTGGCTGGGACATCCCTGCTCAAAAGGCCAGAATAATATGACACACTTGAGTCTCCCCAGTATGGCTCTTCTTGGTTTGGCTTCATGGTCTGTGGTGACAAATGAACATCACTGTATTGGTGTAAGCTTCGCTGGAACTGATCAGGTTTCCCTAAAGCATCCAGCTGAACATTGGTGGTCCTTACAAAACTTGGTCGAACATGAGACAATGAATGAATGGATTTTTTTGAGAATGGTGGTGGCTCTTTCGGGGGTAAGAGATGCTGTGAGGAGAAAGTACACACTACTGCATGGTCAGTAGAGGTGTTTACTTCGCCAGGTCTTCGTGACAATGGCATAAAGGCCTCACTTACTGCTCCCTGATGGCTTAAGGTTTTGTCTTGCCAATATTTGTTCGACGCAAAACCAGAAGGGTTGTAAAGTGTTTTAGCTCTGTGGTCTGTCCTATTTAAACTTGGTCTCTGAGTGTTCCAAAACACATCAGAAACTGAATCCACCCCTCTAGCCTTTTCTTCTGGCCACTCCAATTTCACATCCTCATGGCTATCTGATTTATTCAAGGGGTTAACATTGGTAGTTGAACTTCTATATTTACTTTCTTCAGAAGAAAGAGCGCTATAATTCATTCTGCTCTGGAAATCCTCATAACATTGGTTTGCTGCATTAATCTTACCGTCCAAATCACTAAAATATCTGTCATTCCTTGTCAACTCAGCTGTGTTAGTAAATAAACCCATCGCACTATCTGGCAGTCTGGCCTGTGTTCCCATCCCTAAGTTGCCTGAGACACCCCAAAGATGATGTCCAAACGACCAAACCTCTTTACTGATCTGGGATCTTAAAGGTATCTTAGTTTTGTCATCCAAAACGTTCCTTAAGCTGGTAAAATTTACTGTTCTTGTTTTCACTAAGGGAACCTCAAAATTCGCTTTCTTAGCTCTTTCTTCTTCATGTTTATTTATCCTATTTCCTTGTACGGTTGGGATTTGGGTAGGCAGATCATAATGTTGAGTTTCTGTGTTACTATGAGGAGTGCTGTCTTTAATATCAAACTTGTTAGCATTAAGTTTATTTATTTGATTGTGAGGATGGGTGCTCCAGAGTCTCACTGAACTATTTACTGGTTTAAAATCTTTAGAGCTTGATTTATTTCCCATAGTAGTGAGATTTGGTACAGTGCTAAAACTTCTAGAAGTGACTTCTTTTCTAGATGCAATACTTTGATTGTTGTATCCAACATCTATGCTCTTCATGTATTCTTTTTCATTCTCTGCATTAAAGCTGCGGCCAACTTTGTTAGCTCCATGGTCGTAGTTGAGCATATTTAATCTGTTTTGAGACTCCCAATTTGAAAGACCAAGATCTCTCCTGAATTTATTTTCTTGGCTGCCATTTTGATCAAGCAAATTACTGGCTGCAATGAAATCTCTATTCATTCTTGCATCCTTTGTATCAAAGTCATTCAAATCTGGTCTGTCATATCTTCTCACGGAACACACATCATTTACTGTGTCCTCATAAATATCCACACCAGGGATGTTTGGCCTGCTTATATACAGGTCTATGTCAGTTGGAGTTGTTTTAAAATTCAGGGAGTTCACAGTCTTAGGGCATGCGCTATCATGTGAGTTGTAATTTCTACGAAAGTTAGTGAAATAATCTTTTTTATTTCTGACGTTCCCTCCTGTATCACTGATGACTACTTCTGCCAAATTTATTCTGATATACTGGGAAGAGGTTTCTTTGTTCTGAAAGGTGGTATCTCTCGAACCTATTCTAATACCTTCATTATTGTAATCTAAGTTTCTATCATGAGTGTCGATACCAGCATGAACGGACTTAGTGGCTGAATTATTTAATTCGGTTGAAGCTACATTGTTGCCACTATATCTCTGGTAAATTCTATCGTCCAGAGTGCATTCATCTCTGACACTTTTGTTTTCACCAACATCTGAACTATAAATATGAATTTTATTAATGTGAGCATCTTCAGGAAAAGAATACATACTTTTATCTTTAATTTTAAGAGGACTTTCACTTTGACTAAATGAACTGATCGTTGGTTGTATGTTACTGGTTCGAACATCACCCACCTCAGAAATATGTAGCTGTGCAACACTCTCTTGAGTAGAACTTTGTTTAATTATTGTATCAGTCACTTTAACATCCACATTTTCTGTTGCATTTGTCTTTAAAACATGGATAAGTTTTTCTTTGTCTTTGTTGGATACTCGGCTCATTTGTAATTGACTTTTGCTGCCTAAAACAGTATTAATATCTTGTTTGATTTTTTCTGTCACAGCTGTGCTTTCTTTAGTCTTGGCTGAGTAAGAATAAGGGTAGTCTGCCAAATTAGATTTGATGTTTTGGTCAATTGTAGGTGAATTATAGTGATCTTTCATGTTGTCTTCTAAGACTTTCCTGAGATCTAGATTTACTGGGGAAATATTGTCTCTGTGGGGAAATTCTTTGTTGGACAGTCCAGAATACAAAACCTTGTCCTTAAATCCATCTCTGACAAACCTGTCATTGGAAGAGATTTTCTTTTCCTCATATAAGCTATTGTTGTCCCTATCATATGTTATCTTGTTACTTTCAAAGAAAGTTGTGTCAGCAGTTTGAGAATGTTGATGAGGTAGTATTTGCACTTGTGGAAATGTTCTTATGTCATCATCCTTAAGTTTGATAGTATTTTCAAAAGATTCCACACCTGGAGGATATTCTGATTCTAAATTTGGAATTCTATGCAACCGTGATTTAAGGTCATGTAAGTCATCATCATAACCTAGTTTAGTGTCTGTAAGCTTCCCGTCTGCGTCTTCCACAACTGACGTTACTAGTCTGTCTTCACGGATCCATACGCTTCTTTTTGGCTTTTGTACAGACAAAGATTCCTTGTTTCTATGAATAACGGTTCTGTTTAACTTTTGGCATTGATCTTTTGCTGTGGTAACTATGGTCCTCTTTAGGTCTTGTACACTTAACTTTCTAATTTTGTCTCTAGAATGTGGCCTCTTTCTGGAGTACTTGCCATGCTGTCCTGACATAGTTCCAATTCTCTCTGAACTATGAGACCTATGACTTTTAAAATGTTTGGGAGTACCCAGACATTCTCTGCTCTGGTCTGAAAATTGTGAACTTGGAGTGTCTTTGAGGCTTATTATTTTAGGTAAGTTGTACAAATCATCCAAAAAGTTATTCTCGACACGCTTCATGACGACAATAGCCGAGTAGCAGTGTAATCCAAAATCAATGGGTATTATGTAATATGGTAAGAAAGAGCACGTAGGCTTAATGTTATTGGGCATGAATAGCTCCAACAGATTGTTGTAGCATCGGTTGCTGAACACACTCACATACACTAATTTCTTGATTCCATTCTCCTGGCATACATGCTTCAAAACTTTCATACCTGAAATTAGAGAAATGTATCAAATATAAAAAGCACTATTATATCTGCTTATTACTTGGCATTAGAAAAGGAAATGTTACAACAAGTAGCTAAATTGTAGTGTTTTTACTATACAATTATTTTTCTGGTTTTGAATAGATTAAATATTGATTGATTATAAATTGAATGAATGAAGAGTCGGCTCAAAACCATTGTAAGTTATATAAGTGAGCTACAAATGGCACAAGTTTTTTTTATTGTTGAGTGCATACTTCTCGATGTTAAATCCTGATTTATTTATATTGAAACAAATGAAGAAAATATCAAATATTAGTTTCCCTGTTCTAATAATGCTGTCCATCCCTCCTAATTTAAACCATTACTTTACATTAATACATAGTGTTTCTAGACTGTCTTCTTATTTATTTTAAGCCATTAGGCAATAATTTTATTGTATTATACATGTGTGTAAGATATACATCTAATGTTGAATCCCATAACTATGGCTATTTTTTTCTTATTTATATGGTTTGGTACTATTATTTTTTACTAACTTTTGTTTTCTGCAAAGTGAATTAAAATTGTTGGGCCCTAATAAAAATAACTGATTTGGTTTTATTTTGAATTGGATACCTTGATCATTTTAGCAGTAACAACCCTAAAAGCCGTTAAAAATTTAAATATTATTACAATATTACATGGAATAATAATAAAAATCTTTACTAAATATAATAATTAATGTATTCTTTTAACAGAGAAGGGCAATTCAACAAATTGGGGGGATAAAAATATTTCTGTAGCTTAAGGTACCAGTCGAAATTGTGATTTGTGAATAATATATTCTATTTTAGTTGTCACAACTTCATAAAATGTAACCTACAACATTGTTTGAGCCAATGTTTCAACTGATGAAGTACAAAAAAATAATGAAAATCCTGCTCAATTACTCATAGCATACTGGCAGATTATACACATTTACAGTATAATACAAAATATTTGTGGATTTGGAATATTTAACTGCAAACTTTAAAAAATAATCCTTTGCATGAAAATAAGGAAAATGAAGAACAAAGCACACTTGAGTCGAACACAAGTCTTATGAAACATTGGAGTATGTAATAACAAGATAATTATATTTCCCCATTAGGTTCATATCGTTCTGTTTCAAACAGCAATTATATGACTTCGCACTAGTGAATATTATGAAAAATATCATTTCAATCTTCTATACTTCAATCAAAGAAAGTTATCTGAAAAAATGTAATTCCTTTTGTAAAAGACCAGGAATGTTGTAGTAGGATATTAGTGGCTTTTCTAAAACTTTGTGAGATATTACATTTTCAGGACACATTGTTACAAGTGACTCAGAGAAGGTGAAGTTGACAAACACTCAGGTCATTCAGGTGCTAGAAGAAAGTAAAG
Organism: Timema shepardi; assembly: GCA_902151425.1. Taxonomy (NCBI): domain Eukaryota; kingdom Metazoa; phylum Arthropoda; class Insecta; order Phasmatodea; family Timematidae; genus Timema; species Timema shepardi. The sequence continues at coordinate 98,319 of CABFVX010001778.1, forward strand.
ACTTTCATGCATTTTCAACAACTTATCTCAGTTTGTAAACTATCTCTCTTTCATCTCTCAGACTCTTTCCTATAATTTACAGGAGAGAATGAAATCAACTGCATTTTAAAAGTGTGCTGATGCATTAGGTTAGGTATAACTCTCAAATATTCTACTAACAGTCTAGCAAGTTGTGAATGAACCAACTCTCTCTTTTAATGACATGCTCATATTTCAATTTGACATTCCACAATAAATCGGATACACGAATGACATTAAATGAACAGAAGCAGGCTTGTAAAATTCGTGAATAATGTGAAGAAATTAATCCTGAGAAATAGTTAAACTCATTTAAAAAAATCAGTTTTATGCCCTTTCCCGTGTTAGAGAATGATTCAAGAAGGAGAGAATCCCAAAGGACTGGAAGAAGGGTTTTATAATGCCTATCTTCAAGAAAGAAGACAGGAAGAAGTGTGAAAATTACAGGGGAGTCACCCTGATGAGCCACTGTGTGAAGTTGTATGAAAGGATTCCAGAGAAAAGCACTAGGGAAATAGTGGAAGAAGGAATGCGGGAGGAACAGTATGTCTTCAAATTGGGAAGGTCCACAATAGATCTAATATTTGTGGTAAGGCAGATGCAAAAGAAACACTATAAGTATGGAAAGAATCTGTTGATTGCCTTTCTGGATGTTGAAAAAGTCTATTACAGTTTGTGCAGATGTAAAGTATGGGAAGCACTGAAGAAGAAAGGAGTGAGGGATGAGATGGTAAAGAGAGTGAGAAATATGTACAAAGGGATTCTGAGCTGTGTGAAGGTGGGAGAGAAGAGGACAAAGTGGTTTGAGTTAAAAATGGCCTGAAGCAGAGAAGTGCACTCTTACAACTACTGTTCAATGCAGTGATGGACAAAATAATGGCAGTGGTAGAAAAAATTAGAGAGGGAAGTATGACCTGATGGTATGAGCCAATGATAGGAAAGAAGTTCAGGAGCAGTTGTATGCATAAGATGAAGTGGTGAAACAGTATGAAATGAAGTTTAATGTAAGGAACAGCGAGATGCTTATTATGACAAGCAAGACACAAGTGCACGACTGGTGTGACAACAGGAGGGTAGCAGTTGAAGATTGTGGAAATCTTTAAATACCTAGGGAATGTGATAGAAGAAAGTGGAAAAACAGAAGCGAAATCAATGCAAGAGGGAGGCAAGCAGAAGATTTTTTCAGAACTGTGAGAAGTATAATTTGGAGCAGGGATGTGCAGGGAAAATGTAAAAAAGTGATCTACAAGACATACTATGTACTAATTTTGACATACACAGCAGACACGTGGGTGATGAAAGAGTAGAAAGGAAGCAGAATTCAAACCTGTGAAATGAAAGGGTGAGAGAAATAATTAAGGAGAAGACAGTGTGGGACAGGATAGAGAAGGCACGATTAAGGTAGTACAGCCACGTGAGATAAATGGAGAAGATACCTAGATAGAGATGAGAAGCCAAGGGGAAGACCAACGAACCGGTGACTGAAGGGGGTGCAGAGAAGTTTGGAGGAGAGAGAAGACTGGGGAATTTTTCAGAAGGAGAGGTGGATGGGAGAAAGGATACATGGGAGAGGATTATGCTCCAAATAGACCCGGCTAGTGGCTGGAGGTGGATGATGATAATGATCATGAAGTTTACATATGATATTGGATATGGTCAGAGAGTTGATGGGCTATTTGTAGCTTGGACCTACCAAGGCAATGTAGTACTTACTTGAAATGACCTCAGCGCTAGTGCTGTTGATGATACCCAGAGTGTTACTGGCTTTTGAGAGTGAAGTTGCCAAGTGATACAGTCCCACAATGGTGTTGCCACCAAAGTAGCGACTGTTCTTAACACCATTTAATTCTGCATTCTCGCGTGCATCTTCTACTGCAAACTCTGTGTCGATACCATACACCTTATTAGAGCACTGGGGAGAGATAGAATAAAATATATTATAATATTGGCCAACCTTAGAGATGTGTAAAAATATTTTGAACAAAAACCTTTAGAGGAAATAGGCCTCTCACGTTGTGAATAACACGAGAACACTGTTTTTTGTTTACTTTGTTTAATTTAGATAATACACTTTAACATAGTAATTGTTTAATATATTATTCCATTGTGTGGGAATGAAGAGGTTAGTTTAAAGGAAATTCATCTACATTATCATGGATAAAAGCTGATATTCCAGTAATAAAAG